>BPVZ01000542.1:19263-31228 GCA_020521535.1 Rubroshorea leprosula | reverse complement strand
AAGTCCATCTTGCTGGTGACGAAAAGAAAAAAAAGGAAAAAGAAATCGCTTGCCACTTGCATTGCTTGTTCTCTAAATACAAAAATGGCATGAAATAACAAAGTACCCACCACCCACCCATACCTTCACCTTTTCTTTGTATATTTACGTTAGTACAATCTTGCTCCTATTTTCTTCATTGTATATATATATATATCTATATTTTTTGAAAATTTCTTCATTGTATATTTGTTCCTTAAATTTGTGGGAAAGCTTCTCTATAGTCTAGATATATATTTTATTCTATGAAATATTATCCTTATTTTTTAACCCCAAAAAAGTCAAAGAATGGAAATATCATATGGGGTAACTTTTGTATTAAAAGTTCTCTTTTATTTTTTTTTTTATACATAGTTCTATATTATTCTAGTTGGGTTAAAATAAGAGATTTTTTAAAAAAGAGTTCAAAAAATCAAGATGTTTTATCGTTCAAAACGTCTATTACAATCATGTATTGAGTGGATCTATCCCTAATATTTACTCAATAAATAGTTGTAATCGACATCTTAAGCATTAAGTCGTCTTGATTTCTATATTTATGTTTTTGTTTAAAAAAAAAAAGTAAGTGGGGTTTAAGGCCCAAAAACTGAAGCCCAAGACCAAAACAATTGTCTCCTCTCTCTCTCTCTCCCAAATTGTCCATTAAAGGGTAAGTAAGGGCACAATCAGACTCAGATTCAGATGCCATAAATTCATCATTCTTTAAATACAAACACAGAAACAGAGGAAGAGAAAAACAGGGCGACTCGATCTGTGCTCTAATTGGCGGCTTGATCTTGCATTTTTCATAAGTAATTCTTCTTCATTCCATTCCTTTCGTTTTATGATCTCTCCTTCAGCTCTTCTATTCCGAATTGTTCCCCAATTTCTTTCCTTTTCTCAATTTGTTCATGTTTTAGGGTTTCTTATTAATTTATACGCGTTTTCTGAATTTGGGATTGTCTAAATTTGATTGCTTTTTGGAGAATTGGGTTGTCTTCAGCTCACTGCAATAGGCTGCTTTCATCTGGTTTGTACTTTATATTTTAACTTCAATTCGGTGTCTTTCTAGTTGATTAAGAATTAGTTTTTCTTTTCTTTTTTTTTTCTTTTTTTTTTGTTTGCACTTTTTGTAGCCTTTTCAGCTGCAACCTAGCTAGAAGCTGCGTTAGTTGCTTTGAATTTTTTGTATATGCATGTGCAGGTGAATATGTGTACGCTCAGGCATTCAGTTTTAAAAGCTTTTCCTTTATGGGTTTTGGCCCGAATCCTTGTTAGGAGGTTGTATTTGAATTTGGAATGGTTTGCATTATGGCATTTGCTAATATTTTAGTTGTTCCCTTATTGCAATCATAATCTCTTTTGATGTCTTCTTGATTATAAGGGTTTTTAGCAGTCATGCTTATCTTTCTAAAAAATGTTCTTATTTCTGCTCATCAGTTATTGGTCTGGTGTGTGTATATATATATGATAACACAGTAAGTGGTTGGATAATGGCTGTTGAGGCTCCTGCCAAACGGGTTTATGATTTTAATAATGATGAAGAAGATGATGATGCACCTCTAACCTTTAAAAGAAGTCATACCCAATCCTCTAAGCAAAATCAGTTAAAGCCAGAAGTAAAGAAGCCAGTATCTCAAAGACCTGATGAGCAGTCCGGGAAGCAGGCATCTGGTATACGATCTCCTAATGGTCAAAGCTCCAATGTCCCAAAGACTAAGACAAATCCATCTTCCAAGGCATCCCTGGTTAAATCTCCTGTAGCAAGTCCAGCACCATCAACTTCATCTGCCAGGGCATCACCAGTTAAATCTCCTCTATCGAGTCCAGCACCATCAACGTCATCTGCCAGGGCATCACCAATGAAGTCACCGGTGGTGAATTCAAGGGCATCAACTTCATCGAGTTATCAGCCGAAACAGGCAGTGAAACATACTGCTGCTGTTAAGGAGGAGAAAAGCCCAATTAAAGGTGAAATTGAGCCAAAGAGTGAAGAGGAGGATTCTGAAGATGATGTCCCTCTGAGTGCCAGGCTTAAAGTTAACTCTGGCACTTCTGCTCAAGTGACTGCACCAAAGACTAAGACAAATCCATCTCCCAAGGCATCCCTGGTTAAATCTCCTGTAGCAAGTCCAGCACCATCAACTTCATCCGCCAGGGCATTGCCAGTTAAATCTCCTCTATCAAGTCCAGCACCATTGACTTCATCTGCCAGGGCATCACCAATGAAGTCATCAGTGGTGAATTCAAGGGCATCAACTCCATCGAGTGATCAGCCAAAACAGGCAGTGAAACATACTGCTGCTTTTAAGGAGGAGAAAAGCCCAATTAAAGGTGAAATTGAGCCAAAGAGTGAAGAGGAGGATTCTGAAGACGATGTCCCTCTGAGTGCCAGGCTTAAAGTTAACTCCGGTACTTCTGCTCAAGTGACCACACCAAGACTGGTGCCCAAGACTGAAAACAAAGGATCTAATGAAGATTTGGATGATTCTGTTCCTCTTTCCTCAAGGTTCAACATGAAATCTAGTACTGGGACTTCAAGCAACAGACCTAAGGATACTGATGAGAAGAAACCAGTGGTCTCTAAAATTCAGCAGAATGGATTCACTGTTAAGGACAGGCAACAAAAGTCATCTGTTGTGTCAGGTAAGAGACCTCTTGATAAGGGCAATTCTGCAGACCAGTCTTCGGTTAAAAAGCTAAAGTTTTCAGATGCATCTACAACATTGAAAGCAGAAGAGAAGGCTGATGATGATGACCGCATTCCAATTGCCCAGAGAATGAAAAAGTCTACTTCATCGAATCCTAAATCATCATCTATGAAGCAAAATGCAACCAAGCTTACCTCTGCTTCATTTAAAAAGACAAATAAGAAGCCCAAGAAAGAGATGAAAAATTCAAAATACAGTAAGTCAACAAAGGTTCCACCCAGCTCTGGTGATGGGCAAAAAAAATGGACTACTTTGGTTCATAATGGTGTTATTTTCCCACCTCCCTACAAGCCTCACGGAGTTAAGATGCTTTATGCTGGGAAGTCAGTTGATTTAACTCCTGTACAAGAGGAGGTCTATTTCTATCTCAGTAGACATCCTCCTTTTACATTGATGTTTTCTGATTTTTTTTTTTTTTCAATAAGCATTGCTTGTTTCATTGAAATTCTAGAAGTTTTCACAGCTCAAATGTGCTGCCTGCTGATAATAACTTATCTCACTCCTCTTCTGTCCATTTGGCAGGTTGCAACTATGTTTGCTGTTATGAAAGACACAGATTACATGAGCAAGCCACAGTTCAAGAAGAACTTCTGGGATGATTGGAGTAAAATATTGGGGAAAAACCATGTCATTAAGGATTTGGAGAAATGTGATTTCACCCCAATATATGAGTGGCATATGAATGAGAAAGAGAAGAAGAAACAAATGACTTCTGAGGTAAGTTGGTTCCAAATAATTTTGCTTTGGCATGCACAATTATCAGTTAGCACACCAAGTTGATGATAAAATAACGTTTCCACAGGAATTGTTATTCCTTTCTTTTAGTTGGCCATGGTTCTTAGCTTTTCATTCTTTCATTTTATTCAGTAGCTATCTCATTATTAACCCACCACAGTAAAACACCCAATTTACTTTGTGATTCTTTTACTCATGTTTTTGATTCAATGTTTCATCCTTTGATCTATTAATGCCTTGTGTAGGAGAAGAAGGCACTTAAAGAAGAGAAGTTAAAGCAGGAGGAAAAGTACATGTGGGCTATTGTTGATGGTGTTAAAGAAAAGGTGAAGCGATGGTTTTTATAAATGTAGTGTTCTCTTTATAGTTCTCTGTGTCTCTGCATTTTTAGTTACTACATGGCTTGGGTAATATATTCTCCCAAGCCTTTTATTACTTGTAGTGCTTTCTTTTGGTTTCTCTATTCATTTTCTAATCTTCCTGAGAGAATGCTGATTTTTATGATTGTTTTTATTGCAGGTTGGGAATTTCCGAGTTGAGCCACCTGGTCTTTTCCGAGGCAGAGGAGAGCATCCAAAGGCAGAGTGACATCTTTCTAAAGCTATTGAAAGTCATTGTTTTCTATATGTGATGATCACAATTGAATTTTCCCTGTTCTTATGTACCCTTTTTGTTATTTATTGTCAGATGGGAAAGTTAAAAAGGCGCATCCGTCCAAATGACATCACAATAAACATTGGGAAGGATGCTCCAATTCCGGAATGTCCAATCCCTGGTGAAAGGTTGGAGATTTAGTTCTAATATATTTTGAAAGATTACGTGGTCATTTTTTATTTAGATTATTTTAACTTTCAGATCTTTTCCCTGACTTGGCAGATGGAAAGATATAAAGCATGATAATACTGTTACATGGTTAGCTTTCTGGAATGATCCAATTAACCCAAAAGAATTCAAGTATGTATTCCTGGCAGCTAGCAGTTCCTTGAAGGGGCAAAGTGACAAGGAGAAATATGAGAAATCAAGGATGCTGAAGGTAATCAGCTGTGTGCTGTAGTGCTTTTTTTTTTCTGCATTATGATATTTTTAATAAGAACTATCTACAAAAGCTAGATGTGTTTTGATTGCAGGATTACATCAAGAACATCAGAGCTGCATATACTAAGGACTTTACCAATAAAGATACCACAAAGAGGCAAATAGCAGTTGCTACTTATCTTATTGATAAACTAGCTCTTAGGGCGGGTAATGAGAAGGTGTGACGTGTTTGTAATGAAAAAATCTTTATGTGGATTCCTTTGGATTACAGGAGCTTATTTTAACACAATTTTATCGTTGATTATCTTATAAATGACTTAGCTTGCTTTTTTAGAGGATTTCATCTGTCTCTGTTACCTTTTAGCGGCATAGGGCTATAGAAAGTGCACTATTTTCAAGCTTTGGTTCATTTTCTGGTTGGCCATGTGCAGGATGATGATGAAGCAGATACTGTTGGTTGCTGCACACTTAAAGTAGGAAATGTTGAGTGCATCCCTCCAAATAAGATAAAGGTATGCTAATAACTATTATATACCAGCAACTATAGTGGTCTTAGTTTTAGATATGTCTATGCGTCCAACATGGATTCAAAGTTGTTAATTAATAATTATAGCCACGTTGCATATTTGTATCGTTTCTTTCTAGCTATTATGGTGCTAATAAATATACCTTTGCTTTATCTTTCAGTTTGACTTCCTTGGTAAAGATTCAATTCAATATGTGAACACAGTTGAGGTTGAGCTTCCTGTTTACAAGGCTATTGGCCAGTTTCAAACTGGTGAGCAAAAAGATCATTGGTATTAGTTTTCATGTTTTTCTTATTTTGTGATGCTTTTTTTGCATACATCTGATGATGGGCTATGCAAGAAGGGATAGTCCTCTCCTTTTCCCAAATCCTTCTCCACTGGACTGAAAGTTTCAAACCTGAGATATCTCTTAAACAGTTAAGCCACCCCCTTGGGGGCCTGATGCTTGTCAATGTGTATAATTGATCTTTTGTGCAGGAAAAAAACCAAATGAGGATCTTTTTGATTTGCTGGATACAAGCAAACTTAATGCTCATCTGAAAGAACTCATGCCTGGCCTTACAGCAAAAGTCTTCCGCACATATAATGCATCCTTCACATTGGATGAAAAGGTATGTGAAAATCAATGTTTTCACAGATATACATAAAAAACTTTTTATATATGTGTGCCTTCATCTTTACCAGGATGCTTCATGTAACATACCCTTAATGAAAGTCATTAGTATGTGGGAGCAAATGAAAATCTGTTGAAACAGAAACAGATTATTATTATTATTATTATTGTTCTTGTTATTATTATTATTATGTACAAAAAAGATTTATGAACTTTCAAAGCAGAGGATCAAGTTTTAAATTCTAATTTTATTGTTTATCAGTCATCTCTTTCTATTTGGAGTTTTGACTTTTTAGACCAATTCAGTTCTTGATAAAGAGATGATAAATTTTATTATTGACTAATTTGAATTGTAATTTACGTCATTTGCCTGTGTTGGAATTCTGATGTATTTTCTAGTTTTTGTGTATTTTTGATAACTTCTGTTTTTCTGGATTTTCCTTCAATCAGTTTCATGTTAGGATTTCCTTTTGATTTTATGACAGTTGAAAGAAACCAAAGATGGAGATGTTGCAGAAAAAATAGTTGTTTATCAGCATGCAAACAAGGAGGTAAGACATTTTATAATTAGATCCTTAGCTAATAACAATTAGATCCTTAGCTAATAACAATTAGATCCTTAGCTAATAACAATGTCTATTTTTAGTTATCTCTTTGGCATCAAAAATTTTGTCTTTTCTCCTACAACAGGTTGCAATCATATGTAATCATCAGCGAAGTATTTCAAAATCTCATAGTGCACAGATGTCAAGGTTGACAGAGAAAATAGAAGAACTCAAGGTAATTACTCTTACCTGAAAGTGTTCCTTGCTTGTATTGTTAAACTTTTAATTCTTGGATAACAGGGGATAGACTAGTCTTCTGCATGCATCAGCCTTGTGCATATTTGTCTTGCTTGTAGAGCTGTTGTTGCTTGTGAAAATGAAGAGACAGCTGCCATGTGTAATTTAGAACATTATCATTTCTTTCTTGGGGCTTGCATTCATGTTTCATTAGACTCCATGCACAAATTCCTGTCTGTGTGCATTGATGATACTCTATGCATATCATAATTCCTTTAGTTTCTTCTAAGGGCTTCTGCATTGGGCTGACTTTTGATCTCTTGCTTGTAGGGCGTCCTGAAAGGGCTAAAAATTGATTTGGACAGGGCTAAGAAAGGCAAACCGCCATTAAAGGATTCTGATGGGAAACAGAAGAGGAACTTGACTCCTGAAGCGTAATTTAACTTGTTCCCTTATTTTAGCTCTTTTTTATTTTTGGCTTCTTTACCCCATATGCTACTTCATCATGTGTCTCTGTCAAATATATGCAGCTTGGAGAAGAAGATAGCCCAAACCAATGCAAAGATTGAGAAGATGGAACGAGATATGCAGACCAAAGAGGATCTAAAAACTGTGGCATTAGGCACATCCAAAATCAATTACCTTGACCCTAGGATTACTGTTGCATGGTGCAAGCGACATGAAGTACCCATTGAGAAGGTAAAAAGTTATGCATTGATGTTTTAGTATGAAATAAAAATTAATTATCCATGGGAATTTACCTCTTATATTTTTAATGCAATTTAAACAGATTTTCAACAAGTCTCTTCTGGCAAAGTTTGCTTGGGCAATGGATGTGGATCCAGATTTCAGATTCTGATATCAACAAGTTAATGGTTCTTTGGCTGGCACCCTGGCCAAAAGGAAAAATTGGGATAAAAGGGAGAAGGTAAAAGGGCCTTCCATTTTTTCTGTTATAGTAATATTCAATTTCCATATCTTTCCCCCCATATTAGAGAGAAATTCATGTTGCAAGATCTGAGCCAATCTAATCTAATGAAGGGCGAATTTGCTCATTTCTTTTCAACTTAATACTGTTGAGCAACACCAATTGTTTGTTTGTAACCCTCGAATATCCACTAACAGTGAAAATGCCAGAAATATACTGAAGATGGATTCAGAAATAGAGTAGATTCCATTAATTTGATTACTTTGCCTCTCCAGTCGTTACAACATTTTTGTTTGATTTTGATGTGTACCAAGTATGAGGCATTCTTTTAGTGTACAATCAATCTCTCTTCCTCTCCCCCCATTAATATGTTATTAGAGATTTGAATATGTCATATTCAAAATGTCATATCCAAAGTAATTAGTCTCTCATTTTTCTGTTCTGAAATGTGAAGGAAGAAGAATTGTGCTTGGAGGTGAGCTAGATAGAAGTTGAAATCAGGTTTTAACGCATGTTATTTCATGAGAGGGAAAGTGAAGGATGAGAAAGACCGTGAATCAATCCGTAAATACGACATATAGTTTTTTTGTAGTTGTATGTATGTAGTATAAGAACATGGATTTTATTTATCATAAAGACTGCGTGACAGAGGACTAGACTAAAAACATACAGTTAAGCAAACAAAAAAGAACATTCCACATGAGAAGGAGAAGCAAAAGGACATGGAGATGAGGCAAGAGATGGAGATGAAGATAATGAAATATCAACCATTTTTCAGCGCTCAAAACTAAAACATGGTAGATATGCTTATTAGTATCAACTATTTTTCAGCGTTAAGCATTTGAAAATAAGTTATGCGTTTGTAAGATATCAACTATTTTCAAGCACTAAGTGTTTGAAAATAAATAATAATAACTTAAAACACGTTATGCGTTTGTTTTATTTATTATTTTTTAATGCTTAATGCTGAAAAATATTATTAAGTTTTTTCAATGTATATTTTTGTGTAAAAAAAAATTATTTGGCATGTGTGTTTTTCCATCAACATTTTTCAGTGCACAATGGTAGAAAATAAGATTTTTTTAGCACATTTTGAGTATTTTTCATCACAAAATCCAGTGAAAATAGTCTCTTTTTAGTAGTATCTGTACTTTTTTTTTTCTTTGTCAAAGTGTATTTAAACAAAACTGCAAGGATCTTCAAATGTCTAGGCGAAAGTTTGAATGAGTGAATGAAAGCAAAAGCAAATCCACACAATGGTTGACCAATGGATTGACAAACAGGAAAATCAACTAGATATGAAGTCTGCAACCTTACCTACCAATGAGTCCCGATAAAGGGAAAACGAATTTTTGGAAAAGAATTGTCATTTTCTGCTCGAGGATCTAATGTTAAATATTCTAAATTTTTAATCAATACCCCATATGGAGATTAATACAATTACTTGAGAAAATAATTTTAGAAACTGATAACTAATTATGTCAATTGAATAATAGTGTGTATATTTGTGAAGAATTAATTTCATTGTCTTATAAATATCAGGCTTAATTCACAATGGCAAGATTACATTAAAAAAAAAAAAAATCAAAATGAGACTAGATTATATAATCCCCAATAAGGCAAAGGTTAGTCCTCTTAGTACTTATTTGGAATAGCAGTTAAAATGCAGCAAATAGCAAATAGCAGTAATGAATAACAAGTGGTGGTTAACAAGTAGCGGGTAGCAGTTAGCGAATAGTTGGTGATGGATAGCGAAAAATAGATAGTGAATAATAAATATCGGATTCAATTAATAGAACTATTTAGTTATACAATAATCAAAAATTGTTGTTTAAAATTAAATGATTAATAAGGATATGTTTAAAAATAATTAATTGGATTTTTTTTATATTTTTATTATTAAAATTATTAATTTTATGAAAATAATAATAATAAATAAATAAATAAATTATAGTAGTGTAATCATTCACTAATTTTTATTTTTTATAAAGAAAAAATTATATTAGTTTTAAATAAAGTATAAAAAAATTTTAATTTTTTATCTAATAAACAGATTTTGTTTATTAAGCTAATATATTTTTTATAATAAATTAATGTAAAAATAAAAATATAAAAATTACTTATATTATTAAAGACAAAAATAAAATTGAAACTAATTAGATAAGTACTAATTAAAAACTATAAAAAAATTAAAATATTAAAAAAGATAAATTTGTCAATAAAATTAAAAAATTTCAATTTGCTAGCAATTTGACACCTAAAACTACTTTATGTAGCTTTTTCAATTCGCTAGTGGTTTGGATCCCAACTGCTATCTATTAATCTCAAACCATTAAATAAAAAATTTTATCAAAGATCTAGTTTGTAGTAGTTTCAAAATAAATAAGTTTATTGAATATTTATTCTTAACAATTTGGGTAAAATTACTAACCATTACTTCCAAACTGCTATACAAAATGGGTCTTTAGTGTGCATGTAAAAAGATCATTACCTGACATACTAAATGAAGTAAAATTGTACCCACAAACACAACTAAAATAGATGGAAAAGAAAGTAGCAATAGAGAATCCTAAAGAGGATCAAATCATAAATGATTGATCCTATCATAAAAGGAGAAAAGAAGAGGACCAAATCATGTAATGATTAATCTAATTGTAGAAGGAAGGAATATCATGTTGTTATTATGAAGATTGATCAATCAAGGAGAAATCAATTTACCAATTGATTAATTTCAATGATTTGATATTAATTGTATTTTCATTAATAGGAGATTTTCAATTAACTATTATTTCCTTATATTGTGTATCCCTCACCTTATAAATGGGGTGGCTCATATGTAAAAAATGCTAAATGTGTAAAGCTCATAGAGGTTGTAAAATGCATAGAGGCTTTTGTATCCTGGATTAGGAAGACCTTGATGCATCATAATGTTATGATACTATTCCAAACCATGTAATATTGTATCTTCCTCTAAAGAATTTTTTTTTTTGGGTTTTTTATTCACCTCCCTCTCTTTTTGTTATGGTTTTTTTTAAAAAAAATATTGGAAGATAAAAGGGTGGGAAAGAAAAAAGATGAAAAAAGAAAAAGGACAAGTATAAACCTTACTCAACTTTCATGTGGAAAGCTAAATAAAGTCTCAAATCGACCTGCTCTAATACCATGAAGAAGCTTCTAATATAATGAAAAATTTTCTAATAATAGAAATTTCAAAATAAAATAGCAATAAGATAAATAAAATAAAAGATAAGTGAGAGTGGAAAACACCATGTTACATAGTTTGGGATAGTGCTAGAACATTATGATATATCAAGACCCCCCAAATCCATGGTGCAAAACAAATCCGTGGTACAAAAGTTTCTATGGGTTTTGCACATTTATTTCTCTTCATGCTTTTCTTACATATGATCCTATTTATAGAGTAAGAGAGATAGAATATAAGGAAATAACAAGTAATTAAAAATCTTCTATTAATGAGAATACAATCAGTATCAAATCCTTAAAATCAATCAATTAGTGAATTGATTTTTTCATGGTTGATCAATCTTTATAATGGTATAATATTCTTCCTTCTACAATTGAATCAATCATTAAATGTTTTGATTCTCTTCTTTCTTACTTTTATGATAGGATCAATTGTTTATGATTCGATCCTCCTTAAATGCTTTTAATTATTTTGCCATTACCCACGTGGGACTTTAGTATGTGTTGTAAAAGTTTTGTCGTTTTATCCCGCTTCTTACCCAATAGTTTTGGTGATCTTACTTTTCTCTGATTTTTATTTTTCTTCTTGCTAGAGTGTGTGATTCAGGACAGACTTGGAGTATACGGACATACGGTGGGCTAAGGAATTTTTTTGTTAGGGTGTTCTTTAAGGGTGGACCAACATTCGAAAAGGGTTGGGCGCATGCCCTATTCCTTTCCCAACAAGTTTTCATAAATTTAAAACCTTAAAATTATATTCCAATTTTATAATGGAAAGCAAGCAAGTGAAATTTTGATCACTTCTTATAGGAAGACACTATTTCTTGGGGACTAATCCTTCAAAACAACTTACATAGTAATCACGCAAGACATGAGGGTTAAATTGTACAAAATCTAATTTTATTAGTTACTATGTGTAAATTAGATGGTAAACAACCATTCTTCACCTAACAAGAATTTGATCAAGTTAATATATATTAACTTAAAAACTTTAATTTGAGGTTAAGGTTAGAGATTTAAACCCACATGATACCAAACAATTAATCCTCCAATGTAAAAATAATAACAATAATAATAATAATAAATAAATAATAAACAATAAACAAAAAACAACCATCTTCTTAAAATAAGATGAAGGTGTACCATTTTGATACCTATATAATAAAAGGCTAGCCACAATACATTCAAACTGAAATTGTGTAGTTATGCAAAATGTGTGTGGAAGAGTTTGAGTGCCATGTCTGAAATTCCTTATCTGGATTCTTGGCAACAGCTTGTGTTATGGATGGGGAAACGAATAAGAAGAAAGTCTTTGTATCAGACACTCATCAAGTTAATGTGGAATGCTGCAGTCTACCATGTTTGGATGGAAAGGAACAGGAGAATCCACCAACATGTCTACAAGATAGCAG
>BPVZ01000541.1:12096-22802 GCA_020521535.1 Rubroshorea leprosula | reverse complement strand
TTTAAATTTTAAAATAGATAAAAAATTATTAAAAAATAAAAGATATTTATATTACATAACTTTTTATTATATAAAAAATAGCTTATTATTAAAATTTTTTTTTCCAAGTATATGTCAGCATCAATTCTTCGTTTTCTTAATCCAAAGTCTTCCATACTATTTCGGCCAAAAAAAAAAGGTCTTCCATTCTATACTGTATATTTCCACAACTCATTGGGTACGCCTATCATTAATTTCCTCAAGAACTCGGATGGGTCCTGAACATGCTCTCTCCATGCCCCATTCCACACGGCTGCGCCTGCGTAATTTTCTTCAATTTCATAGACATGCTATAAATTCCACACTGACCCGGTTCGTGTAGAATAGGGGAATGTCTTCATTGTTTTGAGGTGCATACCCCATGCCATACAGCTATTTGAAAATAAAAATAAGAGTATAGACCCACAAGTTAATACTCCTTATGTTTAAAAAGTGGATTTAGAAGTAAAGATTTTGGGTTTAAATTCATATAACAACTAAATATTAACTTTGTGAAATATAAAAATTAATTTTTAAAATGTAAATTTGACCATTGATGAAAAATGTATTTAAATATCTAACGAGCTTCAACTTGAATATTAATTTGGAGTTTATAGATCAATAATAGTAAGTTTTTTACACGGATATGCAAGATCATCACTTCTGTTTACTATTTTACAACTCTAACTAATTGCATAGAATCGAAGATAAGAACATTATATTACTTCAAACAATCTAGGAAGATGAGATCATCCATGGAATTGTGGTAAACGTACAAGTGGAATACTAGTCTCCTAATATCATCAATTGCAGGTAAGCTTTACAGTGTCTAAGACAAAGGCAGTCAGCAAAAACCAGTCTTTTAAGTTTCCAATCAACATAGATGTGATTGATCACATACTGAGCAAGCTGCAAGGACATGGCCTTATTAGTGAACTAATTAATTTCTTATTTCACCTACATGTTATTTTGGCTCTGAGATTCTACAGTAACCGTATCATCTTTCAAGACAAATAACATGCATTGTCATCTGGATTAGAAACGGATTTCTCTCTACTCTGCTGTATTTCCATAACTCATTGGATACGCACCTACCATCAATTTCCCCAACAGCTCCGATGGGACCTAAACATGCTTTTTCCACACCCCATTCTACACGCCTACATTTTCTTCATTCCTTTGTTCAACAACTTCGACGGACTCTAGTTCATGTAGAATGGGCAGGTTTTCGTTGTTTTGAGGTCATGAAAAGTGAATGGTGACAGTCTTCACCAAGGATCTGTAATAAAACTCTCCTCTGGACCTGGGAAATTATTCAATTTGATTTGTTGCGGTAACAAGAAAAAAAGCATATGCAAGCAATAGATGATACATAGATCAATAATTAACTATGGGGAGGTAAGACCGGAGCATATATTCCACTGATGGAATGGGAACTTATTACACAGTACAACTTAGAGGAAATGATATGATACTCAATAATTCAAACTAATACACTCGTAAAGGAAGCACATTAAAGTTTAAAAACATTTGTTTATGGAATCACTGATTTTCCACCACATTTCCTCAAGAAATTGATAATAAATGCAGTGCCATCTCCTGCTAATCACCAGAGCACATAGTACACTCCAAAATCCCACAACAAATCCAAGTGCCATGCTTACAAACAACCAATTTATTTCAACTCCATTCCCATGTTTTCCACCTTTGGCTTGGCTGCTGGGTACAGAATTTCCATTAATACTACTGCAGTTATCTGCTAGTGGAAGGCTGCCAAACTGTTTGTTTCCATCATAGCTAGATGCATTCAAAAGTTGTAACTGAGTACCTGAAGGAATTCTCCCCACCAATTGGTTATTGGACAGGTTTAGGTAACTCAGAAAAGTCAAGCTCGACGTGCTTTCTGGAATTGAACTAGACATTGTTTACTGAGAAATCAATTGATTCTAACATTCTCATGTTACCTATACTTTTTGGGATCCTTCCAATAAAATGATTGCGTGATAAATTCAATGATTGCAACCCTTGCAGCTTAGTTATTTCCTGAGGGATCTCCCCTTATAAACTGTTGCTTGAAAAATCCATGATTCTCACCAAGTAAAGCGTCTTGTCATGTTTAAGCTTTTGCCCTTTTATCACAACATCTGCATTCTCACATAATTTACACCCTCCAAAAGATATCCATAACTGTATCCGATTGGATATACACGACCGTAGCCAAAGTCTAACTCTTGAGAATGGTTGTCCATTGAGAGCAGGACCTGGGATATTGATCACGAAACAACGAAAACCTTTCCATTCTACACAAACTAGCATCTGTAGAATATGTTGAATAAGGAATGAAAAGAAATTCATGTAAGCGTGTGGAATGGGGTGTGGAAAAAACATGTTTAGGTCCCATCGGAGCTTTCGGGGCAGGTGATGGTAGGCGTGTCCAATGGGTTATGGAAATATAGCATGGAAGACGTTGAACCAAAGGAGATATATATTAAAGATATGCCATATGAAATGGGGCATGGAAAAATCGTGCTTGGGGGCCATGTCCGAGCTGTTGGGAAAATGTAAGTATTTTACACGGATGTACAAGATCATCACTTTTGTTTACCATTTTACAACTCTAAACTAATTGCAGAGAATATAAGATAAGAACATTATACTATTTGAAACAATCTAGGAAGATGAGATCATCCTTGGAATTATGCTAAACGTACAACAAGTGGAATTACTAGTCTCCTAATAGATTTCTGATAAGCTTCAAAGACAAAGGCAATCAGCAAAAACCGTTCTTTTAAGTTTCCAATCGACATAGATATGATTGATCACATACTGAGCAAGCCGCAAGGACTTGACCTAATGCAGAGCTAATTAATCTCTTATTTCACCTGCATATTATTTTGGCTCCAAGATCCTACACTAGCTTTAGGATCTTTTAAGAACAATAATATGCATTGTGATCGGGATTAGAACAGATGTCTCATTAATTACTCTGCTATATTTCCATAATCCATTGGATACGCGCTTACCATCAATTAGCCGGACAGCTCCGATGGCGATCTAAACATGCCTTTTCCACACCCCATTCCACACGCCCACGTGAATTTCCTCGTTTTTTAGCCCAATATCTTCCACGGATTCTATAGTTCATGTAGAATGGGCTGGTTTTTCGTTGTTTTGAGGTCATGAAATTAATGAATGCTGACGGTCTTCACCAAGGATCTGTAATAGCAATCTCTTTTGGACCTGCAAAATTATTCAATTTAATTTGTTGCGGTAACAAGAACAAAGCATATGCAAGCAATTGAAGATATATCAATAGTTAACTTTGGTGAGCGAAACCGCAACATATATTCCATTGATGAAATGGGAACTTAATACAATTTAGAGGAAATGATATGATAACTCAATAAATTCAAGACTAATACAGTCATAAAAGTAACACATTAAAATTTTAGAACATTTGTTACAGAATCATTGACTTTCCACCACATTTCCGCAAGGAATTGATAATAAATGCATTGTCATTGTCTGCTAATCACCAAGGAACTTAGTACACTCCAAAATCCCATAATAAATCCAAGTGTTATGCTCACAAACAACCAATTTTGTCAACTCCATTCCCATCTTTTCCACCTTTATTTTGGATGCTAGATTTATAATTTATTTAACACTGCAGTTGTCTAGTAGTGGAAAGCCGCAGAGTTTGTTTCCAGCATAGGTAGATGCATTGAAGCTATGCAACGGACTACTTGGAAGGAATTCGCCCAGTTAATGGTTATTGGACAAGTTCAAGTGAATAAAAAATGTCAAACTCGACATGTTTTCCGGGGTTGAAACCAGATAATTTGTTTCTTGAGAAATCAACTGATTTTAACATTCTCATGTTATTGACATTTTCTAGCTAGGATCCTTCCAACGAAAAGCTTGTGTGATAAATTTACTGATCACAACACTTAGAGATTAATTATTTCTGAAGAAATATCCTTAATAAACTGTTACTTGAAAATTTCCTGATTTTTACCGAGTGAAGTATCTTGTCATATTCAATCAGCAACTGACATTTTATCGAAACAAATGCATTCTCAAGATAAGCTACGTTTAAAATGTGGTTAATTGAAAAACGGAAGCCACATTGGGACACCCCTTCCATCAATTTTCTCAACAGCTCGGATGATGGGACCGAAAACATGCTTTTTTCCACCCACGGCCATTTCATATGTCAGCATCAGTTAATTTCTTCATTTTCTGGGTCCGAAGTCGCTACAATATATTTCCACAACCCATTGTACACGTTTATCATTAATTTCCTCAACAACTCGAATGGGACCTAAACATGCTTTCTCCATGCCCCATTCCACACGCTTGCGCCTGTGTAATTTTCTTCAATTTCATAGACATGTTATCAACTGCACACTGATCCGGTACGGCTAGAATGGGGGATGTCTTCATTTTTTTGAGGTGCACGCCCTATGCCCATGCAGTTATTTGAAAAAATTAAATTAATAAAAATAAGAGTGTAAACAAGCAAGTTAATATTTATTATGTTTAAAAAGTTGATTTAGAAGTTAAGACTTTTACAGCTCCAAGTACTGATTGTAGACAATAGAAGATGTATAAGAACATTATATACATATATATATATATATATATATATTTTTATCAGCAAAAGAAGTTTTTTATTATATTACTTCAAACAATCTAGGTAGATGAGATCATCCTTGGAATTATGCTAAACTTAGAACAAGGGGAATTACTAGTCTTTGAATATCATCAATTGCATATAAGCTTTACAATGTCAACACAAAGGCAATCAGCGAAAACCAGTCTTTTAAGTTTCCAATCAACATAGATGTGATTGATCACATTCTGAGCTAAGTAATCTCTTATTTCACTTGCATGTTATTTTAGCTCCAAGATTCTACAGTAATCTTAGCATGCATCTTTCAGGAACAATAAATATTTTGTCATCAGGATCAGAAAGTGACCTAAACATGCTTTTTCCTTAACCCATTGGATACGCGCCTACCGTCAATTTCCCCAACATCTCCGATGTGGCCTAAACATGCTTTTTCCATAGCCCATTCTACACGCCTACATGAATTTCTTCATTCCTTTGTCCAACATCTTCCACGGACTCTAGTTCATGTAGAATAGAAGGTTTTCGTTGTTTTTGAGGTCATGAAATTTGCGAATGGTGTGCCAGTCTTCACCAAGGATCTGTAAAAGAAATCTCTTCTGGACGTGCAAAATTATTCAATTTGATTGGCTGCAGCCACAAGGAAAAAAGCTCATATAAGCAATTGATGATAGATCAATAATTAACTTTGGTGAGGGAAAGTCACAACATATATTCCACTGATGATATGGAAACTTATTACACAATACAACATAAGAGGAAATGATATGATACTCAACAATTCAAGACTAACATATTTATAAAAGAAACACGTTAAACTTTAGAAATATTTGTTTATAGAATCATTGATTTTACACCACATTTCCTCAAGAAATTGATAATACATGCATCGCCATCTCCTGCTAATCACCAGAGGACTTAGTACACTCCAAAATCCCACAATAAATTCAAGTGTCATGCTTACAAACAACGAATTTATATTATTTAAACTCCATTCCATCTTTTTCACCTCTGTTTTGGATGCTAGGTATTGAATTTCCATTAAACATTGTAGTTATATGGTAGTGGAAGGCTGCAAAGTTTGTTTCTAGCACAGCTAGATGCATCGAAACTTTACAACTGAGTACTTGAAGGAATTCACCCATTGAATTGGTTATTGGACCAGTTCAAGTAACTCAAAAACATCAAACTTGACATGCTTTCTAGAATTGAACCAAACAATTTGTTCCTTGGGAAATCAGTTGATTCTAGCATTCTCATGTTGTTAATGTTTTCTGGGATCCTTCTAGTGCAAAGATTGTGTGATTAATTCACTGGTTGCAACCCTTGGAGATTAGTTATTCTTGAAGGAATCTCCCTGCTAAACTGTTATCGAAAAAATCCATGATTTTCAGCAAGTATCTTGTCATATTCAAGCAACTGACTTTTTATCAAAACAAATGCATTCTTGAGATAAACTACGTCAAAAATACCATCAATAGAAAAGAGGAAGCCAAATTCCCTCTTGAGAATGGTTGCCTGTTAAGCAAGACACTTATGTTACCACTACATCTTCGCAAGCTTCCAAAGCAATTGTTATGAAAAAGGGTCTAGAAATTGGAGAAATTGTGCAAACACAACTCATCTGGGATATGTCCCCAAAAAAAGGTTATATTATATGTGTAACAATTAGGGTAAAGAGCAAGTTACCAAGCAATAGATAATAGATCCATGATAAAAGAGTAAGGTGGGACTTGCTATTCATCCTTGTTTCTTTATTTTTTATTTTCTTGAAATTACATGTCAATTAAAAGTATGGAATCTGAGCCCACAAGAAAAATTATGACACTTCAGGACTTTGCATGGCTTTCACAATATAAACATAACCATTAAAATTTCCCAAATTTGAATAAACTTCTCTATATACTTAAAATCTAGCCAGCACTACCATCTACCATGTGGTTTGGTGGTAGAGTAGCCTATGCTCTTAGTCACAAGTCTAGGATTCAATTCCTAGTCGCTACATTCTATAAAATCTAGCTGGAACTAACAATAAAGGATTTGCCCAGCAAAGAACACACGGGGATGAAAACAGTTGTTGGATGATCTATATTTTGGGGTAAACTTTAGTATGAAAGTGTTGATTGCATCACCCTAACTTTATAATTTACTCTTTTTGTACCGGTAGGAGTACCCCTTGTGTTCCAACTTAATAATACTATCTTTTGCTGATCCAAAAAAAAAAAAAAAGGATTTAGATGCTATAAACAAGAATTTTCTGAAATGACAGCACAAGTTATCTATTAATTGCAGACAAATCCAAGTTTCAAATATAGAAAATCTAAGATGAAAAAGTTTCCAGAATAAAAGAATGCCTTCATGCAGACAAATCCAAGTTCCAAATTGCAAGATATGGAGAATGAAAATTTTCCACAGACACACAAAGCATCTTGCTATTATGATAGTTTCTTTATACCATAAGTTGAGAAGTGAACTCAATTGAAAGATAAAGGAAACAGAACTTACCTAAAGATTAAAGGATTGATAACGTTATCCAAAACTCAGGACAAGCCACTCAACTTTGATGTTTTCCCTGCATTAACTCAGTAGAAGTGCAAAATAAATATGGTCAGAACAGGATTTGAGAAATTTACGAACAGGGAATATTAATAGGAAATAGTTCAATAGATAATGATATTTCAAAAAAAGAATGCAGCAAGATGATAATAAGTTTCCAGTAAGTCCAATATTTATATCAACATGGACTCATAATATCATATAGAAAATTATACACTTTATGAGTTAGAACTTGAAACAAGTAATAATAAGAATGATAACATTGTCACTAACAAGGAGATCGAGACATAAGTTAAGGATTAAATTTGATCACTAGATGGTGGCAGCAAATGAACTTGATGCAACTTTAACTAATTACCTCCTTCTCTGTCTATGAAATCCGGGTACTGGTGGTGCCATTCCAGCTAAATCTGCCAAAATCTCATCAAATACCTTTTATGTTTCACTGGCAGTCAAGTCCACTCTCACCTGTTAATCAAAATTTTCAAAAAATTTGATGAAGAAAAAATGGATACATTCAAATGAAAAGGTAAAAGGAAAACTCATAGAATCATATTAAATTTACCATCATTGGAATAATGGTAAACGGGTGAAATTACCTTATGAGAAAAACTATAGAGCTCATTAGTTTCTTAACATCTTCCAATTCAAAGACAAAAGGCAATCTGAAAAACCAGTCTTTTAAGTTTCCAATCCACATAGATGTGATTGACATACTGAGCCAAGCCGGTTCGACTTGGCCTAATACAAAACTAATCTCCTATTTCACCTGTAGGTTATTTTGGCTTCGAAATTCTACAGTAAACTTAGCATCTTTCAAGAACGATGCATTATCATCTCGATCAGAAACGGATGCCTCCAGACCTAAAAAAATACTTCAATTATACACATTGCAAACATTAAAACTTAAAAAGGGAAAAAGGGAAAGAAATCAAACAGCACGTTGCTATATATTTTTAAAGAGTCAAATTCACCTGAACCAACTGATGATATTGTCTTGCACCAAAATAGAACAACTCTAATGCGAAAATCACAAAATTATTCTGTAATTCTTCTGATATTTCTTGCTTCGATCGTAGCTGCAGCCGCAACCGATGAAGATCAACTGAAGCAAAAAAGTTTTGAAACTGAAAATTATCGCCATGCCTGTCGACTAAGATTAGCTTTTCTTATTCTAGGGTTTCGGAAATGCTGGAAATTCAAAGGAACCGTCGCCATGCCCATAGACGCCATCATCCTTCGTTGGGCTTGAAATTTCAGATGGAGCAGAGAAGCACAAGGTTATGGATTATGTTTTGGAAACGGCAACGTTTCAGTGACAAATTGGGTACCAAAGCGCACCATTTAATTTATTGCAGAGGAGGGTTGATTAGATTCCCGAGCAGTGCTAGGGGCACTCGCCTCTTGCACTCTCCGGCAAACACTTCCTCTTTCATTGGGCCGCGTAAGCTTGTTTCAGGCTTTAAGGTGCAACCTCTTTCAAAAACCAGAATAACGTGGCCCAATAAAAGTGAAAGTGTTGGCCGAAGAGTGCAGGAGGCGAGTGCTCCTAGCACGCCTCTTAGATTCCCTTGTCCAACATCTTCTACAGACTCTAGTTCATGTGGAATGTGAAGATTTTCGTTGTTTTGAAGTCATGAAATTAGTGAATGGTGATTCGGTCTTCATCATAGATCTATGATAGAAATCTTTTTGGACCTGTAAAGTTATTTTATTTGATCTGTTGCAATTACCAAAAAAAGCATGTGCAAGCAATAGATCAATAACTAGCTTTCGTGAGGGAAAACCAGAACATATATTCCACTGATGAAATATGAATTTATTACACAATACAACTTAGAGGAAATGATGCGATATTTTATAATTCAAGGCTAACACACTTATAAAAGAAATACAATAAACTTTAGTAACATTTGTTTACAGAATCACTGATTTTTCACCACATTTTCTCAAGAAATTGATAATACATGCACCGCCATTGCTTGCTAATCAAAAGAGGACCCAGTACACTCCAAAATCCCACAATAAATCCAAGGGCCACGCTTGCAAACAAGCAAATACTTTCGATTCCATTCCTATCTTTTCCACCTTTGTTTTGGATGCTAGGTACAAAACTTCGATTGACACTGCACTTATGTGGTAGTGGAAGGCCACAAAGTTTGTTTCCAGCATAGCTAGATGCACTGAAGCTCTGCAACTGAGTACCTGAAGGAATTTGTCCGGTCAATTGGTTATTGGACAAGTTCAAGTAGCCCAAAAACGTCAAACTTGACATGCTTTCTGGAATTGAACCAGACAATTCGTTCCCTGAGAAATCAACTGATTCTAACATTCTCATGTTGCCAATGTTACGTGGGATCCTTCCAGTGAAAAGATTGTGTGATAAATTCAGTGATTGTAACCCTTGGAGATAAGTTATTTCTGAAGGAATCTCCCCTGATAAATTATTGCTAGAAAAATCCATGGCTTTCACCAAGTAGAGTATGTTGTCATATTCACGCAACTGACCTTTTATTGAAACAAATGCATTCTCGAGATAAGCTACCTCAAACATGTTGCCATAAGAAAAGACGAAGCCAAAGTCGAACTCGTGAGAATGGTTGTCCGATGAGAGCAAGACACTTATGTTCCCAATACACCTTGGCAAGCTTCCGAAGAGGTTGTTATGAGCAAGGTCCAGAATTTGGAGAGAATTGAGTGAACACAACTCATTTGGGATATGTCCCAAAAATTTATTTGAACCAAGGTTCAAGATTATCAAGTTTGAAAGACTCTTACCCACCCACGGTGGGATGCTCCCATCCAATTCATTTTCACTAAGTTGAAGCATCTCTAACTCTGTGCAATTACTTAAAGACAATGGTATTTCTCCTGAAAGGTAATTTTTCTGAAGATGCAAGGATACCAAGTAAGATAAAGCTCCGATCGACCATGGAATTTTTCCCGTTAAATTATTGTCTGCTAATACAATGGCCTTCAAGTTTGGCCACTTGGTCCAACAATCTGGTAACTCTCCAAATAGAAAATTTTGGCCTAGATTGAGAATCCTCATACGCATGAATTCATTCTTTTCATGACACAAAAAGTAGGAAAGGGAGCCTGACAACTTATTATTAGAGAAGTCTAAGAAAGACATATTAGAGGAGATACGAGATAATGGACCGATGAAGTTATTTGAGCTAAAATCGAAAACAATAATATTTAAGAAAGTGTTAAGACTAGGACTACTTAATATACTTGGAAGGTGCCCATGAATTTGGTTGTGAGAGATATTTACATATAGACATTGAGATGACAACTCCCAAAACCAATTAGGAACTTTATCAACAATTTTTGAGTCAGAAATATCTAAATAACTTAAATATTTTTGAGAATGAAGCCATTGTGGAAATTGCCAACCTAGATGCCAAGATCCTAACCTTAAGATCTGAATTTGAAAATGAGGAACCCAATCAAAATCGACTTTCAAAATCATTGATGGGTTTCCATCAGCAATAAA
>BPVZ01000541.1:1735-11996 GCA_020521535.1 Rubroshorea leprosula | reverse complement strand
TCTAAGGATTGAAGCTCACCTATGGATGTTGGAATAGGACCAGAGATTGAGTTATCAAACAAAGACAATTCTCTCAAACTTTTAAAATTACCAAGTTGATTGGTTAGTTGCCCAGTGAGTTGACAATTGTCTAAGTGCAAGGTTTCTAGTGAATTAGAAATGCATCCTGTAGAAAACATTTCTAAAATTTGAGATATTTTTAGACTCAAATTGACATAAGAGAGATCCAAAAAACTCAAGTTGCAGAGTTTTCCTATTGACCTAATTGGGATTTCACCTTCAAAATCATTATTAAGGAGTTCAAGAAACTCAAGATGACTAAAGTTGTCCAACCAATCAGGTATTGAAGAATTGAAACCATTGCTTGACAAGCGTAGATACCTTAAAAGGGTCAAATTTTGAAGATCGTAAGGGATTGGACCAGCAAACTGGTTGGAAGATAAATCAAGGGAAATTAGCTTCTTAAGACCACAAACCCACTTTATAATTGATAAGTTATGGAAACTATTACGGGAAAGATCAAGGACATTAAGAGATGATAAATTTACACTTGTAATGGGATGGACTTGATAATGGAGCTCCAGTTCACACCAAGACAAGCGTAATTCTACTAAGGAAGGAAGTGTGTTTACAACATGAAACCAATTGGAGGCCTTGCTAAGATTAACCCAGGTCAAATCAAGGTATTCCAAGGAGGAAAGACCAGACAACCATTGAAGACTACTAAAGTTGTCCAACCGATTAGGTATTGAAGAATTGAAATAATTGTACGACAAATCTAGGTGCCTTAAAAGGGTTAGATTTTGAAGATCATAAGGGATTGGACCATCAAAGTGGTTGACAGATAAATCAAGGAAAATTAGCTTCTTAAGACGAAAGACCCACTTTATTATTGATAAGTCATGGAAATTATTACCAGAAAGATCAAGGACATCAAGAGATGATAAATTTACACTTGTAATGGGATGGACTTGATAATGGGGCCCTAGTTCACACCAAGACAAGTGTAATTCTACCAATGAAGGAAGTGTATTTATGACGTGAAACCAATTGGCGGCCTTGCTAAGATTAACCGAGGTGAAATCGAGGTGTTCCAAGGAGGAAAGAGCAGACAACCATTGAAAATTCTCAATATGTAAATTCTCATTCTCATAGAGGTTGAGATATTTCAAATTGGAGAGATTCCCAAGATGATGGGGTACCTCCCCTGCAAATCCTGAATAGGAGAGGTTAAGGATTCTCAAACTCTTTAAAGATCCAAAGAATTTGGGAATGTGAATTTCTCCAAAGTTATTGTTGCTGAGGTCCAAATAACGTAAATGCTTCAAATGGAGCAGGGAAGGACTTATCTTACCGCCCAACCGAGCCTCTAATTGCTCATCATTACCGTCATTGAGATTGAGTTCCAGAACGTGGCCAGTCATGTTATCGCAGACAACTCCCTTCCATCTGCAACAATCTTCATCATCAGCAACCCAAGATGCGAGTTGGTTTGCAGGATCCACCATATCTTGCTTCAACTTCAAGAGCGCTTGCCTCTCACTCTCTTTGCAGCCTCCATTGCAAAAGGCAACATTTAAAGTAGCTAGACTGAGAAATCCAATGAAGAGAGCCGTAAGAAGACCCATTGGGAATTTCAAATTTTGAAGGAAAAGAACTTCTATGAAATATATTCATCACAGGCAGTGTGTTATTTATAGTATTACATTTTCCATTGCGTAGCTATACTCTGCTATTTCCGTAATCCATTTGGATACGCCGCCCACCTTGAATTTCCACACCCGTGCTTGAATTTCTTTATTTTACGTGGTCCATCAATCATCTTCCACGTACTCTTATTCACATTTAAAATTTTCCAGGCAATGCTGACCATTAAAAAAATAATAATAATGTGGAGGAAGAAGGTGAAGAAATGAAGAATAGTGTAATGCTGCCAAAAGTTGACTGACTTACTATATATTTTTGTTGGTACATTCATCAGTCATCCCTCTAGCTCCTCTCTTTTCTTTTCATTTTTCATTTTTTATTTTTTTATTTTAAATTTCTTATTTCCGTGTTGATCTGTAGCATTCATTTCAAGTCCTTGTCTTGGTTTAAATAATTCATTTTCTTAGTCCACAGTCTTCCTTACTCGATCTGGTGTATATTTCAGCCAACCCATTGTATACGCCTGTCATTAATTTCCTCACAGATCGGATGGAACCTAAACACATGGTTGTTAATCTTCGTAAGCACCAATCGGTATAGCCGGTACGTATTGGTTGTTTCGGCGGGCACAATTCTTGCGCTAATTTTTCAATTTTCAGAGGGGAAAAAACAAAAGAAAAAGAACAATGCAAGTAGAAAGCAACCCTTGCACAGCCGCTCAAAGCTTAAAGGTCAAATCTGAAATTGAAGAAGTGCAATGGTTTTATCTAGAGAAATGGAACCATATTTGCATAGTTTGTTAGAATCAGCATTACACTATTCTTCATCTTCTTCCTCCACATTATTACTATGTTTTTAATTTATTGCCTGCCAAATTTTAGATGTGAATAAGAGTGGGTGGAAGATAATTGATGGACCAATCGTTCGACCGGACAGTTCAATTTTGGGCATAAAATCTTGAGAAATTTGTCTCTCCGAGACTTAAACTTGCAACCTTAATATCTTTATTCTGATTCTTTGCCACTAGAACGATGCAATTCTTGTGTTGATGAGTGCTTGAAATTTATTTATCTAATAGAAATATCAAAGCTCTTTAACCAAATTTTTTATGACAATCGTGGGATTCGAACACCCATGCTCCATGTTATGGAACAATGACTCTTTCACTTGAGATACAGCATTGTATTTGGCAACTTTTTACTTTACAACACATTTATTTTATTTTTAAAACTAAAGTTTGTTCATAAAAGGACTCGAACTTGTGATCTTTCTTATAAAAAGTCAACCACCTACCACTACATCATGTGAAATATTTTGCATAATAATATATTTAGAGTATTTTGATCAATCCGTTGGTTTTATCGATTGAACTGGTTAAATTATTTAAATTGTGAACCAAAAGTCAAAACGATTTGACCTTTGATTTGGATTTAAAAACATTGTGCAAAACTAATTAATCTCTTAATTTCACTTGCTTATTATTTTGGCTCCAAGATTCTACAGTAACTTTAGGATCTTTTAAGAACAATAATATGCATTGTCAACGGGATTAGAATAGATGTCTCATTAATTACTCTACTATATTTCCATAATCCATTGGATACGCACCTACCATCAATTACCTGGCCAGCTCCGATGGGGATCTAAACATGCCTTTTCCACACCTCGTTCCACATGCCTACATGAATTTCTTTGTTCCTTTGCCCGCCATCTTCCACGGACTCTATAGTTCATGTAGAATGGGCTGGTTTTCATTGTTTTGAGGTCATGACATTAGTGAATGCTGACGGTCTTCACTAAGGATCTGTACGTAATAGCAATCTCTTTTGGACCTGCAAATTTATTCAATTTGATTTGTTGCAGTAATAAGAACAAAGCATATGTGCAAGCAATTGATGATAGATCAATAATGAACTTTGGCGAGCGAAACTGCAACACATATTCCTTTGATGAATGGGAACTTAATACAACTTAGAGGAAATGATATGATACTCAATGAATTCAAGACTAATAGTCATAAAAGTAACAAATTAAACCTTAGAACATTTGTTACAAAATCACTGACTTTCCACCACACTTCCTAAAGGAATTGATAATAAATGCATTGTTATCGTTTGCTAATCACCAGAGAACTTAGTACGCTCCAAAATCCCATAATAAATCCAAGTGTTATGCTCACAAACAACCTATTTATGTCAACTCCATTCCCATCTTTTCCACCTTTATTTTGGATGCTAGGTATAGAATTCCATTAGCACTGCAGTTATCTGGCAGTGGAAGGCCGCAAAGTTTGTTTCCTGCATAGCTAGATGCATTGAAGCTATGCAACGGACTACGTGGAAGGAATTCGCCTAGTTAGTTGGTTATTGGACAAGTTCAAGTAACTCAAAACGTCAAACTTGACACACTTTCCGAAATTGAAACCAGATAATTTGTTTCTTGAGAAATCAAGTGATTTTAACATTCTCATGTTATTGATATTTTTTAGGATCCTTCTAGTGAAAAGCTTGTGTGATAAATTTATTGATTACAACACTTGGAGATCAATTATTTCTGAAGAAATGTCCTTAATAAACTGTAACTTGAAAATTTTATGATTTTTACCGAGTGAAATATCTTGTCATATTCAAGCAGCAACTGACCTTTCATCGAAACAAATGCATTCTCGGGATAAGCTACTTGTAAAATGTGGTTAATAGAAAAGAGGAAGCCACATTCGGATACCCCTTCCATCAATTTTCCACCAACTCGGATGATGGGACCCGAAACATGCATTTTTCCACCCACGGCCATTTCATAATGTCAGCATCAGTTAATTTCTTCATTTTCTAGGTCCAAAGTCGCTACTACACATTTCCACAACCCATTGTGCACGTTTATCATTAATTTCCTCGACAACTCGAATTGAATGGGACCTAAACATGCTTTTTTCCACCCTCGGCCATTTCACAACGTCAGCATCAGTCAATGTCTTCATTTTCTAGGTCCAAAGTCACTACTACACATTTCCACAACCCATTGTGCACGTTTATCATTAATTTCCTCAACAACTCGAATCGAATGGGACCTAAACATGCTTTTTTCCACCCTCGGCCATTTCATAACGTCAGCATCAATTAATTTCTTCATTTTCTAGGTTCAAAGTCGCTGCTATATATTTCCACAACGTTTATCATTAATTTCCTCAATAACTCGAATGGGACCTAAACATGCTTTCTCCATGCCCCATCCCACACGCTTGCGCCTGCGTAATTTTCTTCAATTTCATAGGCATGCTATCAATTCCACTGTGATCCGGTACGTGTAGAATGGGGGATGTCTTCATTTTTTTGAGGTGCACGCCCTACGCATGCAGTTATTCGAAAAAAGTAAATAAATAAAAATAAGAGTGTAAACAAGCAAGTTAATATTTATTATGTTTAAAGAGTTGATTTAGAAGTTAAGACTTTTGTGGCTCTAAGTACTGATTGCCGAGAATAGAAGATATATAAGAACATTATATTACTTCAAACAATCTAGGAAGATGAGATCATCCTTGGAATTATGCTAAACGTACAACAAGGAGAATTACTAGTCTCCTAATATCATCAATTGCATAAGAGCTTTACAGTATCAAAACAAAGGCAATCAGCAAAAACCAGTCTTTTAAGTTTCCAATCAACATAGATGTCATTGATCACAAACTGAGTTAATTAATCTCTTATTTCACCTGCATGTTATTTTGGCTCCAAGATTCTACAGTAACCTTAGCATCTTTCAAGCACAATAAATATGCATTGTCGTGAGGATCAGAAAGTGAACTAAATAAGCTTTTTCCATAACCCATTGTCCAATTGGATACGTGCCTACCATCAATTTCCCCAACAGCTCCGGTATGGCGTAAACATGCTTTTTCCATACCCCATTCTACACGCCTACATGAATTTCTTCATTCCTTTGTCCAACATCTTCCGCAGACTCCAATACATGTAGAATGGGAAGGTTTCTGTTGTTTTGAGGCCATGAAATTAGTGAATGGTGTGCCAGTCTTCCCTAGGGGTCTGTAAAAGAAATCTCTTCTGGACGTGCAAAATTATTCAATTTGATTTGTTGCAGCAACAAGATAAAAAAAGCTTATGCATGCAAGCAATTGATGATAGATCAATAATTAACTTTGGTGAGGGAAAGCCACAACATATATTCCATTGATGATATGGAAACTTATTACACAATACAACTTAGAGGAAATGATATGATACTCAATAATTCAAGACTAACACATTTATAAAAAGAAACACGTTAAACTTTAGAAATATTTGTTTACAGAATCACAGATTTTACACCACATTTCCTCAAGAAATTGATAATACATGCATCTCCATCTCCCGCTAATCACCAGAGGACTTAGTACACTCCAAAATCCCCCAATAAATCCAAGTGTCAGCCTCACAAACAACCAATTTATTTCAACTCCATTCCATCTTTTTCACCTCTGTTTTGGATGCTAGGTATAGAATTTCGATTAACACTGCAGTTATCTGGTAGTGGAAGGCCGCAAAATTTGTTTCCAGCATAGCTAGATGCATTGAAACTTTACAACTAAGTACTTGAAGGAATTCACCCACTGAATTGGTTATTGGACAAGTTCAAGTAACTCAAAAACATCAAACTCGACATGCTTTCTAGAATTGAATCAAACAATTTGTTCCTTGAGAAATCAGTTGATTGATTCTAGCTTCTCATGTTGTTGATGTTTTCTAGGATCCTTCTAGTGCAAAGATTGTGTGATAAATTAACTGATTGCAACCCTTGGAGATTAGTTATTCCTAAAGGAATCTCCCTGATAAACTGTTACCGAAAAAATTCATGGTTTTCAGCAAGTGAAGTATCTTGTCATATTCAAGCAAACTGACTTTTTATCAAAACAATTGTATTCTCGATAAGCTACATAAAAAATACCGTCAATAGAAAAGAGGAAGCCAAATTCAATTCGCACTCTTGAGAATGGTTGCTCATTAAGCAAGGCACTTACGTTACCAGTGCATATTGGCAAGCTTACAAAGAGATTGTTATGAGAAAGGTCTAGAAATTGGAGAGAATTGTGTGAACACAACTCATCTGGGATATGTCCCCAAAAAAAAAAAGATACATTATATGTGTAATAATTAGGGTAAAGAGTAAGTTACCAAGCAATAGATAATAGGTCCATGAAAGAGCAAGGTGGGACTTGCAATTCATCCTTGTTTCTTTATTTTTTATTGTTTTGAAATTACATGTCAATTAAAAGTATGGAATTTGAGCCCACAAGAAAAATTATGATACTTCTGGACTTTGCACGCCTTTCACAATATAAACATAACCATTAAATTTTCTCAAATTTGAATAAACTTCTCTATATACTTAAAATCTAACTAGCACTACCATCAACCATGTGGTTTGGTGGTACAGTAGCTTGTGCTATTAGCCACAAGTCTAGGATTAAATTCCTAGTTGCTACATACTATAAAATCTAGCTGGAGCTAACAATAAAGGATTTAGATGCTATAAACTAGAATGTTCTAAAATGACAGCACAATAGTGTTGTCAAAAGCGTCCGCTTTAACCACTTAAGCGGTAAAGCGGAGCGGTTTGCACCTCTGGTGCTTCAGTAATTAGTGAAGTGCCAGACTTTAGTGAAGTGGGAGTGAAGCGCCCAAAGTGCGAAGCACCCAAAGCGTTGGCTTTTTCTTTTTTGTTCAATTTGACAAAATTATCCAATTTAACCTTAAAATTTAAGGGTAAAATGGTACTTTAACATTTTTTTCCCCTAAATAAAACCCTAAAACACCTAAAATTGGATCTAAATCGTGATTCAGTCCAGACACTACTATTGCTTCTTCTTCTTCTTCTTCTTCGTCTTTCAAGATCAGGCATCCTTCTTCAAGATTGAGCCTGTGACAAGAAAGATCCACATTTTCTTCTCTTCTTTGCTTTCTTCAAGTTTGATTCTCTCATTCCTTCCAAGTTCCAACGTTCTTTCCTTTTTTTCTTTTTTTTTTTGCTCTGTTTTTTCCCCTGCTTCTGCACTTGCTGTGTTTCCTTTTGCAAATGGAAACAACTTCATCTAGGTCTAGTAATAAGAAAGATCTCGGTTGGAAATATAATTCTTTGAAGGATCCTAGTAAACCCAATTATGTTACCTGCAATTTTTGTAATAAAACAACTATTGGGGGAATCAATCGAGCAAAGAAACATCAGATGGGGCGTTTGGGTAATGCTATAGTTTGTCCAAAAGTCTCACAAGAGGTTAAGGAAGAGCTGTGGAATTATTACAACTCAAAAATCCACAGGTTCTTTTCAGATGTTTAATTGTTTAGAAGATTGTAGAATCGGTGATGATGATTTGGATGAGGTTGAATTAGTTGAGTTTAATGCAAGTGGTAAACGGTTGTTGACTGCAAAATCTGGGGCTGGAATGCAGGGTAGTGGGAAGAAAACCAAAGGCCTGATGGATTTGTTTTTGATGAAACCAGAAACTATAGTTCAAAAAAGAAAAGAAAGCAAAATGAGGCAAATGAGTATAAAAGATAGTGATCCAGAAGCAAGAGCTAGGACAGTCCAGTATATAGCTAGATTTTTTTATCAAGCTGGGATCCCATTTAGTGTAGCACGTTTAGATAGCTTCAAATATATGGTAGAAGCTATTGGGAGGTATGGTCCAAATTTAAAGCCTCCTAGCTATCATGAGTTGCGGGTTCCATTGTTGAAAAAGGAATTGCAGCTTACAAATGATATGCTAGAGGATCGCAAGAAGAAATGGGCAAAGTATGATTGCTCAATTATGTCTGATGGTTGGACAGATAGAAGACAAAGAAGTATAATTAACTTCTTGGTGAACTATCTAGCAGGCACAATGTTTGTAGAATCTATTGATGCATCTTCTTACATGAAAACAGGGGATAGATTGTATGAGTTACTTGATGCTTTTGTGGAGAGGATTGGAGAGAAAAATGTCATTCAAGTGGTCACTGACAATGGCAGCAATTATGTCTTGGCAGGCAAATTGCTGCAGGCAAATTGCTACAAGCTAAAAGAAAGAATTTGTTTTGAACTCCATGTGCAGCACATTGTGTGGATCTCATTTTAGAGGATATTGGAAAGCTGCCAAATATAAAAAGAACCTTGGAGAGAGCCATTTTTCTAGTTGGGTTTATATACAACCACACCTCTGCCTTAAGTTTGATGAGAACTTTCACAAAAAAGAAAGAATTAGTTAGGTATGGGGTCACTAGGTTTGCTACAACCTATCTTACTTTGGAAAGGGTTCACAAGCAAAAGCTTAACCTTAGAAAGATGTTCACATCAGATGAGTGGATGAAAAGCAAGTTTTACAAAGAAGTTAAGGGTAAGAGGGCTACTGATGTTATCTTGATGCCTTCTTTTTGGAATGAGATTGTGTATGCCCTTAAAGTTATGGGTCCTTTAGTGGGTGTTCTTCGCCTAGTTGATAATGAAAAAAAACCAGCAATGGGTTATATCTATGAAGCAATGGATAGGGCCAAGGAAGCCATTCAAAAGGCCTTTGATGGGAATGAAGAAAAGTATAAGAATGTATTTTCTCTTATAGATAAGAGATGGGAGAATCAGCTTCATCATCCTTTGCATGCTGCTGGTCATTTTTTGAACCCTCAATTCTTTTATAATGACCCAAGCATTGCAACAAATAAAGAGATTGTGAAGGGCTTATATGATTGTATTGAAAAGTTAATTCCAAATCATGATGATCAAGACAAAATCATAGATCAATTGCACTTGTACAAAGAAGCTGAGGGAATGTTTGCTGATCCCATGGCAGTACGGTCCAGGAGCAAAAGAGCACCTGGTAAGCAAAATGTAGAAAGTTGGGTACTGATTTTTTTTTTCTAATTTTGATTTGTTAGTTCTTGTTTTTTTGAAAGAAATTTATGTATTATTTGTGAATTAATCATTCTCATAATGATGATTTGCTTGCCTTGCTTATGTCTTGAAGCTCAATGGTGGAGTTCGTATGGAATGGAAACTCTAGAGTTGATGAGCTTGGCCATTCGAATTTTGAGTTTAACTTGTAGTGCTGCTGGTTGTGAGAGAAACTGGAGTGTTTTTGAGTAAGTAGGTATTTTCTCTACTTGTTGGTTTAGGGACTGTTTTTATTTAATTGTTTTGTATTTCTTTTTCAATTCTTGTAACTTATAAGTGAAGTTTTAGTTATCAATAAAGTTTTATTATGGTGGCCAAAATAATAATTATAATTAACAAAATATTTAATTGTTAAACAATCTTGATAAGCATTAGGAGTGCATTTTACTTAAAAAAATAAAAAAAGAATAAAAGAATAAAAAAGAGAAGAAGAAGAAGAAACAGAACTCTCAATTTATTATTTGTTCTTTCTTTATATTTTCAAAACAACAGTAAGTTTAAGGAAACAAATTAAAGATCCCAAATTCCACACATTCCTGTCGAAATGTGGAGATGAATGCAAAAGAGAGCCTTTTAAGTTATATTATATATAATAAAATATAATGACCACATTTAATAATACTTAAAGTTATTAATGAAAAAAATTGAAATTATATAAAATGTATGAGTAGTGTCTGAATAACGCACTAATAATACATGT
>BPVZ01000538.1:7900-27564 GCA_020521535.1 Rubroshorea leprosula | reverse complement strand
AATATGTTCATTAACATATCCAGACCGATATCGGTCCGTATATTTTTGTGTTCAGACCGACACTATTCGGTCCGTATATGATCGGTCCGTATACGTCATTTTTCTAGTAGTGAGTACATCAAGTGGCAAGAATACAACCAAAAGGCAAATGCTATGTCTTTAGTTAAACTGATTAACCGAGCAATTTCTTCTTCTTCTTCTTCTTCTTCTTTTTTTTTTTCCAACAGTACTAATAAAAAAACATGACATAACACCAGAATTTAAGATAAAACTCATGATTTGAAGCAAAACATGTCAGGGTTGACTTGTAGAAGGACTAAAACCACCCAATAGAACCATCGAATTAACAAAAAAGAGTTTAGGGAACAAAGGGGATGAATCTCAGCGCACTCTTCCATTCAAACAAGACAACAAGATAGTTGATGAGCTAAATTTATATACATATTAATAGAGAATTTTTACTTTGATATTATTGATATTTGGATGGGTTTTATGGGATTTGGTTTGATTTTACATGGTTTCCATTCTTTGTGTAGGAAAGGATTTAATTGGAAGAAATCATACTTTTTAGAAGTAAATTGAAGAGATCAGAGACTTGAGGATCAACTTGTGCAGAACCCAGAAGTTAGGAACTAATTCTGTTATTTTACCATTGAAGAAATTGCAAAAGGAGGCCAAAACCCGACACGGGTGTAGTGTCGACACATGATCGGGGTGTCGACACCATGCGCTAAACGTCCAGAATCAGATTCTGTTTCCTATTTGGTGTCAACACGTAATCCGAAGTGTCAGAACCACGCGATCAGCATTTAAAATTCAGTTTCCTATTTTTATTCCAAGTCTAACTTCTATTTCAATTAGGGTTTCTAAAATCCTATAAATATCCATCCAAATTCAGAATTAGGGAGAGTCTTGGGAGGCTGGTGGCAGCCCTCTTTTGGGGCACTCTTGGAGGTCAAAATAGAGGATCCATCAACAAAAAAATCAAAGATTTCAATTATCTCAAATTAGGTTTTGTTTTTCCTTATATATTTTTGTGTTCATAATTGTGATTTCAGATTTTATTATTTTTATTATGAAATGATTTATTCTAGTAGGGTTATGATGTAACCTAATCAATTCAATATGGATTTTGTGATTTTATATTTTCAATTAAAGTTATTCGCATGAGGAGTTTATATTATTGAACTTAATGCATTGGAAGCCTGATCATCTTTCAATTGATTTAGTGATTTATGCATGAACTTGAAAAAGAATTGCGTAGATTAGACCAATAATAACATAAACCGTGTGCTAGACTATGAGACCGAGAGGTAATTAGCTCACATGTGGTAGTGGAGGAAGAGAAGAGAGTTAGTAGCTCCCCCTTCTTAAGTTAGAGGTTTCCATAGAATCTAATGCTCATTAGTTTGTTTAAAATTACATAGAGATATGATTAATTTAACAAACTAATGAAGGATTAACTTGACTTGAGAAAGCTAGTTAATTAATTTAGGGAAATCCGCCATTACATGCAATAATACTTAACAATTCGGTAATTCAGAATTTATATTGATTGATTATGGTGAAATCAATGCTTTAGTACCTCCTATCTTGGTTAGGTTTATTTGTTATTTTTTTTTTATTATTTTTAATTAAAATTTCTTTCTATTTGATTGTTTAAATAAATTTAGATTAATTATTTTGGTACTTAATTAGATACAATTCTCGTGGGTTCGACACTCTCTCATCATTATATTACTTGGAGCGACTAGTACACTTGTTAGGGTGATTTTAGTGCATCAATAGTCACACGAAGAAAATAAGAATGGGAACCCGTTGGGTCAGCCCATGGTCCCATTTTTTTTCAACAGATTCTCTGCAAAGACAGAAGCCGGTAAATAATAAATCCTTAAAACTTTCATCAAGGACAAGATTTAAACACAAAGTATAAACTCATATCTTCAAATCATATCAACGACCATGAACTTCGAAGTGCAAAAACAGGTTAAAATAGATCATAAGATTAAATAAAGAACAAAACTTGGGGAGACTCAATGTTGCTTACCATTTTTATTTATATATAAACAATGAATTACTTGTTTCTACATAAAAACAATACAACGGGCTTTGTAAATTCTGTACTTTGTTAGCTAGAGATTACTGAATTCTTTTGTTAGTCCTCAAGCAAAGCAATCATTTACACATATCATTTTCCGTGATTTTGAAAAATTCAGCTTGCAGTTGGTTCCTACTTCATAGTTTGCAGACAATGACTTTGACATGCTTTACCTTCTGCACTCCAAATCTTTTTGCCAAAAAGAGGTACATATTTTAGTTATGAGTATATTAGAAGCACAAGAAATGATAACAATAATAATAACAATAATAATAATAATAATAAAATTATTATTGTTATTATTGTCATTGTTATTATTATTATTATTATTATTGATACCATGGGAAGCTTCAACAAAAACTTACTTTAGGCTCTTATTTTAATAAGTTTGTAAGTTTTAGTCCCTTACTTTATATTATGACACTTTTAACCCTTCATCTTAATAAATTTGTAAGTTTTAGGTCTCTATTTTATATTATGACATTTTTAACCTCTTACCTATACGAGTTGAAGAAAATAACTCTTACTTAAGGTTAGATTATAACATTCTGTTAATTCTGTTAGTTACTATTAACTTTATTAGTTGACTGTTAGTTATGTTAACTAACTGTTAGCATCTGTTATAGAAAATATGAAATTTAAATTCAATTTTATTTGTTAGTTTCATTAACCAAATGTTAATGAAACACTAGTAATTAGCTAACAGAGTTAACAGTTAATTAACAAAACTAACAAAATATTATAAACTGACTTTAAATAAGGGTTATTTTCTTCAATTCATATAGCTGAAAGACTAAAGGTATCATAGTATAAGGTGATGGGCTAAAACTTATAAATTTATTAAAATAAATGTTAAAAATACTATAATATAAAATGATGGATTAAAAGTTACGAATTTATTAAGATAAAAAGTAAAAGTATGTTTTAACGGGAAGTTCAGCTTAGTCTCTCACTGAAACTACGAGACAAGAATAGGTAAACGGTGAAATCCTTAAAATTCTCGTGAGGACAGGATTTAAACACAAGGCATAAACTCATATACTTAAATCAGATCAATAACCATGAAATTCTAAGGGTGAAAATAGAATAAAATTAAATAAAGAACTAAACTCTAGGAGAACCAATGTTGGGTCTAAGTAGCTCAATGGTGTGCAACCCAAGATCCAAAAAGGAAAAGACCACTTGGAGAGACCCAATGTTGGGTCAGTCCTTTAAGCTCGAATTTAAGCTGTATTCCCACAAAATCGAAAGAAATACTTTAGATTGAACAAGAATCATTTTCGAATTGCAATCTGAAGGTGGGATTACAGACAAAAATCTTTTTCCAATTCGAGCTTATGGATGCTCGATCACAACTCATTAGCTGATTCAAAAAAAAAAAAAAAAAAACTCACCCTTCTCTCTCTATTGTCACTTTGTTTTTTATCGGCTCTCCTCCTTCGATTACCCTTTCTAATGCCTATTTATGCAAAAACTCACAAAACCCTAACCCATTTTCAGATTCTCACTCTCTTATTTGATCTCCTTTGATCTCCACCTTTGATTGCTTAAGGCCAAATTTGACCTCTTTTCTTCTGGGAAGAAGCAAGACAATTGGGGCTGGTCAGTAGATCTTGAACACCAAGAAGGGGACCATCGCAGGGCTCTCTGTTGTGCTTCCATGTGGCATGGTGCGCGTGTTGAGAATGCAGAGCTTGCATGGAAGGGGATCAATGAACAGGCAAAGAAGAAGAAAGAGAATGGGGCAGAACAGAACGGCGAGGAGAAAAGAGCAAGGTCTGTATCTTTTCCCTCTATTATCTTTCGGTCTAGATTTTCTTTAATTAATTAATACGAGTACTAAAAACTAAAAAGGGGTTAACCGGTGAGTTTGAAGGGAGGATTTAATGGGAATTGGACTGGGTTTGGGCTTGTCGAAATGGGTTTCATGGGTTTTGGGTTGAACTTTAAATGGGTTTAGGGTGACTTTGGGTTTGCAATTGAAGCCCAACATGTTCATCTTCTACACTTTGTTTTGTGTCATCTGATCGCCTCTGTTCCATATTTCTACAATCTTGTCCTTGCTCAATAAAATATGCAATTTTAAATATTTTCAACTAAGTATGGAGTGAAATAATTTCAATTAATCTTGACTTTTCTTTGACAATTTTTTTGATTTATTTCCCATATCATAATAAAGCTTAGAATTTTGAAATTTTCATTTAAAGCTTGAAAATTTGATGGAAAACACTTCAATTAACTAGATAAAAATTGAATTACGAAGACCGCCAAAGTATAAAGACCACCACCTAAGCATCACTAGTTATATGGAAGTCTCACATGTTATGTAAGCTCTATGGGTTACCATATTAATAACAGGTAATAGTTTCATTTTTTTTTCCTTTTTCTCAATGCATATAATTTTACATTTTTGCCCAAGTGAGCTTGTTGCTTGTTTAGTTACACCCTGTCAGGAGTTAACTATGGTTTAGTTTCTTCAATGCTTCGGTTTGGTCATGATTTTGAATAAGAAAGCCTTGATATTCTTCAGACATTAGTTGTAGATTTCTTTCTCTTTCGGCGTGGTTATGCTTGACTTGGATTTGATTTTCCTTCTGCCTGTGAGAGTTGCTTATTCTCCAAATAACAGAGGCTTGATTCTGTTTGAAAAATCAGCTTGTTTTCAAGAGGCTTTTGAGAAGTAGTTCTGAGATTTTTGGTTACCCATTTTATGAAGAAAGGGGAGATGAAGTAAAGATGGTTTTAACAGGTGTTACTATTCTATCGGTCTATTAATTCTTTTACTTATGAGTGATTCAAGGGGCTAAAGTTATAGGGCAAATCTTCTGCATGCAATGTATTTGTAAAACCAGTTTTGTCTGATTTAGTTTAGGTTGCAATTTAAGATTTATGCATGTGATAAACTATGAGGATCAAAAGAAGCCTTTTTGCGAGAATCGAATTTGTTTGTAGATGTGAAAGACTATTTGATTGAGATTTTGTATTTTGTTTTTTGGGTCATGCCATTTTTTTGTATTCAGTATTTTGTTTTCTATTAATCTTCATTTTTCTTCATATTCTCCTTGTTGAATTATAAAAATCAAACTTATTTTTATGGCTACTGGTATCAACAGAGTTAACAGCACTGCATCATCTTCAACCCTACGTAATACCACCTAAATTAGTTTTTTTTTTCTTTTTCTTATCTAAAATTATTTTATTCAAATGAGTGCAACAAATACTCAAACCCATATTATAAATATACACAAATTAAAAGGAATCCAAACCCAACTCCTAATGCAACTTTAAAGATAAGATGCAAGATAACAATGAACTATCCCACCAAAACAAAAAAACAACATAGCCCCATCCCATACAAGCAATTTATCGAACACTTGGTGTACATGGCATAAAAAGCTTCTAATCTACCTTAACCATTCTCTCAAAATCTCCACCAAAAAAAATTTAAAAAATCAACCTCATCACGCAAATTAGTCTCGAAACAAAAAAAAAAAACAGAGAAGTACAGCACTTAACCTAGAACTCCAGTATCCAAAACCATCACATGTATGCTTTCACATATATTCCTTTGACTCAACTAAATTGGAACTCTAGCAATCAATTTGGGCATAAAGCAATCAAGCTCAAGATTGTGCACTATGAAATGAAGATAAAACCATGATTCCTTTCAGTAATTGAATTACTCTGTTAAAAAATCACCTGCTTCAATCTGCCCACTAAGAAATGATGCTCCCTGACTTGCCATTGACAACGAATTTTAAAGTCTAGAATAATGGTCTCCATCTAAATTAGTCATAACTACCTACTTGATCAACTAGAGTAGCCTAGAGAGATGGAACACACAATTTAATTAAAAATTGTGCGAAGTAGGAATCAATGAAAAGTAAATAAAGTAGTACTAATTCAAGAAAATTGAATTGCATTATAAAAACTTGGCATGGATGAAGGTACATCCTAACAGACATAAATTAGTTACATTATTACAATACTAGAATCTTAGAATATTATCCAAGATTAAGTAGTAGCAATTGGTGATGCACCTCTCAATCAAATAAAACCATGCCCGTCGCCAATATGGATTTATGTACAAGACTACTCCAATTGATACCAAAACAACCACATAAGTAACCAAAAAGCTTATATGGAAAACATCCATATCTATCAAATTGCCTTTTCTTTCTTCATTTATGGAATTTGGTACCTTTCGTTGTGAATCAGTTTCCTTGCAACTTTTCTCCAATGGAGGTCCGCAAAGAAGAGGGTTTCCCTCGTAACTACTGCTGTCAAATGTTCCAAACTGTCCTTTTCCATATGGGATAAGACCTGAGAGATTATTGTGTGCAACACTAAAAATGGCCAAAGAGTTTAGCTTAGTAAGTTGAGATGGAATCTCACCATTCAAATCATTGAAAGAAAGGTCCATGCACTCAAGTTGCTTCAGATTTGAGAGGGTAGAAGGTATGGGTCCAATTAGATTGTTGTGAGACAAGTTAAGTGAATGAATGTCACTTAAGTTTCCCATTTCAAATGGGATTTGGCCTGCTAATTGGTTGCAAGAAAGATCAATTCCAGACATGTAACCAAGAATGTTGCCTTCATAAGTGTAAGACCACCACTTGGTAACAAGTTCTACCCGATCTTGTATGTACTCATCAAACTGTGTATCTGCATCCCACATTAATTTGATTTCCATTTCTGTAGATGTGTCAACGCCAAATGTTGAAATTCTCCAAAACTCACTGAAATGTAAAATTGATGGTGGAGCAGCAATTAAATGTCCCAAACAAGAAGGTATATGACCAGAAAGTTGATTATGAGACAAGTCCATGATTCGTAGTTGGTCCAACTCACATATTTCATTGGGAATTTCACCAAAAAAGAGATTACCCTTCAGACGTAAGATATTCAAGCGAGAAAGGGTGCCGATCCATTTTGGAATGCTTCCAGAAAGGCTATTTTCTCCCAGATCTAGTATCTTCAATGAAGATATGTTCAAGAATGAATGTGTTAATGGACCATTTAGTCTATTTCTGCTCAAATAGACATGTGATAAGTATTGTGAAGATGGTCTAGAGCAATGTGGTAGAGACCCAGCCAAATTGTTGTGAGACAGGTCTAGAAGCCAAAGGTGAGCATTATAGCAAAATTCCTTTGGAATTGAACCCTCAAAGTGATTGTTGGACAAATCCAATTCAGTCAAAGAAGTGAGATTCTTTGTCCATCTTGGGAGCTCTCCTGACAAATTGTTGTTGCTAATGTCCAATGTGTCTAGGTCTGAGGACCTAGAAAAGTGGATATTGGATATCTCTCCTTCAAATTTGTTTCTGTCTAGATATAATGCAGTCAATGACTGTGACCTAAATACACTAGGAGGTATTTTACCGATTAGGTTGTTATTTGAAAGTCTAAGATCATACAATGAGCTTCCCGTAAGAAACTCTTTTGGTAATGTTCCAGAGAATTGGTTGCTAGACAAGTCTAAAAATCCTAAAGAGTTCATACCAACCAACCACTTCAAAAATTCTCCTCCAAAGCCATTTCCAGACAAGAATAACCATGTTAAAGATGGAAATATTAGACTGATATTTAATGGGACTTCACCTCGTATTTGGTTATTCGAAATGTCTATTTCCAAAACATCAAGATTAGGGTGTGATGGCAACTGGAAAGAACCCATGAAAGAATTGTTCTTCAGGATAATAACTTGTAATCTTGTATTATTTTCAAACAACCAATAAGGTAAGGCTCCCATAAATTTGTCAAATGAAAGATCAACATATCTCAAGTCATATAGGTGATAGAGTAGGCTAGGAGGTTTGGTGAGTTCTTCATGTACTCTACAGTTTGACAAACTAAAGACTTTTGGCTGGAACTTGGGAACCCTTTGTTGAACATGATCATGTTCTGGGACCAATTCATTGAAATCACTAAAGAAGACTTTAAGGTTGGAATGGTTTGCAAATGACTTGAATGAATCTGGAACTTGAAATTTATTATTTGAAATTGAGAGATATCGAAGCAAAATAAGATTAGTTAAAGGAGAGTACGCAATATTTCCAGTGAATAGATTTTGGGAGATATCCAAAAGTCGAAGAGATGTCAAGTTAGCCAAGCAAGAAGGTAGTATCCCTACCAATTCATTTCCAAAAAGATCTATCTCTTCAAGGTTCTTCAAATCACACCAACCTTGAGTTGGCAAGGTTCCTGTGAACTCACAATTACTTAGAGATATTGACCTGAGAGAAGTCAATGCACCAATATTTTGCAAAAAGTTTATGCTAAGAGGGGACTCATCCAAGAAAAGTTCCTCTAGATTGCTCAAAACTTGCGAAGCTGCAAAATGGTTATCGTATTCGCTATGAATATGTGTTGTTGCAAAAAAAATTATGAGAATATAGAAATTGATTTGAAAAATACTTACTTTGAATAAGCAAGGTTTGGTTTAGATGATAGTTTTCTTCCAAGTAGAGTTTTTTAAGTGACGGGAATGCCTCTAGTGATAACTGTGCTGGCACACTACTTTCCTCAGGAAATATTCCATTAAGATAGAGAGTTTTTAACTTGCTAAAGCTTGTATTTGCTGTGGATGATAAAAAGAAAATGAAGATTATGTTGAAAACTTTTGAACAAAACATGCATATAATAAGTTGAAGGATATTTCTCTATCAAAACAGAAAGTAAAATAGATAAGATATAGTCACAATATCATTTCGTCAATACCATTGGTGGAAATGAATTGGTTGAGTTTGTTGTAGCTCATGAACAGCACTTCTAAGCTTTTTAAAGCATCAAATTCTAGGAGAGCAACAAAGAAAGTTATTAGATCATGCATAAGTAACAAATAAACTGCTTTTAACAAGAAAAAAAAAAAAAAGATTAAAGTATGCCTCAACTTACTTGTGACATCTACTAATCCTTTTAGATTGTTTTCTTCCATATTTAGAGATTTTAGATTTGAAAATTCACTAACGAAAGATAGCACATTGTTGTTGAAGAAATTATTACTCAAATCAAGGGCCTTTAGATGGACAAACCTCAAATTTTGTTCATCTGCCAAAAATATATAATCTCGTTACAACTAATTTTGTTAATATTAAATATTAACTTAGGAAACAAATTAAATAAATGTACCTTGGGAAGATTTGAGGCTTTCAATGTTATTAGAGCTTATGTCTAACACCCTTAAGTTTCTCAAATTACTCAATTCTGTTTAAACTCATCATCAAAATAAAAGAATGAAAAATATGTTTAATTCCAATAAAATATTACAGGATAACACATGTTTTTAAGGAAAAAATATAATAAAAATGAAAATGGTTGAAAGCAAGCTTAATTACCTCTTGTACTCATAGACTTATTTAGTCTACAATTGGACAACATTAGAGTTTTTAGAGATGAAAAACTACTTAAATATGACAGAATGTTGTTGTTCAAGTCCTTATTATTACTTAAGCTGAGAAATTCCAAATGGCGAAGTCTTGACAGCTTTTCAAAATCAACTCCTGCAAATTAACAATTCAAAACATAAAGTCTTTATTTAAAATAATCAATATTATATTATTTCTAGTAAACATATAATAAAATTTGTTAAATTTTTACCACCTTCGTGGTTTGATGCTATCATTAAGCTGCAGTTTGTCAAACTTAAAGACTTGAGAGATGGAAGCGCACTCAAAGATGTTAAGATACTAGTATTTAAGTCATTGTCACTTAGATCAAGGACTTTCAAATTCCTCAAATTAGAAAATCTCATGAAACCTGCAATACAATTTATTGTAACTCATACAAGTTAATTATAGCTTCAATTTTGAGAATAAAAAAAATATAAATTGCAAGAGTAACAAAAGTGAAATGGTTTCCCATACACCAAAGATAAATTGGTTGAGTTCTGATCAAGCTCACCATCAAAACGAAAGAAAGAAAACTATGTTTAATTTCAATAAAATATTACAATATAACATATCTTTTTAAGAGAAAATTATAATAATAATGAGAATGAGGAAAAAGCAAACTGAATTACCTCTAGTACTCAAAGTCCCCTTTAGTCCACAATTTTGCAAGATAAGAGTTTTCAAAGATGAAACACTACTCAGATATGATAGTATATTGTCGTTCAAATCCATATTGTAACTTAAGTCGAGAAATTCCAAGTGGCCAAGTCTTGACAGGTTTTCTAAATCAGCTGCTATAAATTAACAAATCAAAAGCATAATGTCTTTAATTAAAATAATCAATATTGCATCAACTTTGGTAAACTTATAACAACAATAAATTAAAATTTTACCCTCCGTATGATTTGATGCTATCATTAAGTTGCAGTTGACTAGATATAGAGATTTGAGAGATGGAAGCTCACTCAAAGATGTTAAAATACTATTATTCAAGTAATTGTCACTTAGATGAAGGATTTCCAGACTCCTCAACTTAGAAAGCCTCTTAAAACCTGTAATACAGTTTGTTGCAATCTATACAAGTTAATTATTGATTCAATTGTTAGAGTAAAAAAAGTTTCAAATTGCAAGAGGAAATGAATAGGGAAATGGGTTCCCATAAACCAAAGATGATTTGAAATCGATCAAATTTTACCATTAGTATGGTTTGAGACTTGAAAGTAGTTTCCTGTGAGATTTAGAGACTTGAGAGATGAAAGCTCACTTAAAGATGACAAAATGTTGCTATTGAAGTCATTCCAACTCAAGTCAAGGAATTCCAAATGGCTCAACTTTGAAAGCCTATGGAAATCTGCAAACATATCAAAGGTTGTTTAATTTGCTTCAATTTTTAAAAAATAATATATAGGAGAACAGGAATGAAATGAATTTGCTTATATGCATATTGAAATATGCTTTAATAATCAAATAATTAAGTTGAAAGGTATGTAGATAGATAAAAACCTTCATTTTCAATGCAACCAGCAATTCCGTTCTCAGCCAAATTGAGACTTTTCAATTCCTCAAATGGAAGAAACCAAGAGGCATTCAAATACTTGTAACTCCCACTTCTCGTTATGTCATCAAGATGGAGTTCAATAACTCGTCCAGTAGAGGGGTTGCACTGTACCATTTCCCATCGACAACAATCTGAATTTTCCTTTCCTCTCCCCCAATTTGTCAGCCCCCAAGGATCATTGAAGAATTGCTTGAGTTGCAGAAGAGCAATTCTCTCTTGCTCCAAACACCCTTGGCACCACATCCCTTCTAACAAGAAGAGTGTAAGTATTGCATACAACCATTTCGAATCCATCCAAATAAGAAGCGATTGCGTATACTCAGATCAAGCAATGAGTGTTAACTGTGTTGTCTGTGTGCCATTACCACAATGTTCCTTAAGCCTTTATGTACAAAGTAAACAACTACTCCATGACTTCATGATTTGTCATAAATTGGCCCCACACGTTTATCCAACTTGTGCGAGCTTCTATTTCTTCTTGGCAGTTTCACAACAAATATTTCCTTTTTTCTCAGTTTTTCTTCATTCATTTCATTTAGAAAATGAATAAAAAGAAGACATAAAATTTTTATCAATTCATTATAAATAATAACTTCAAAACAATAAAAAGCGGGTATCCATAGTCCTTTTGTCTGCCACCATATCCATTTCCCTTGCACATTATCTCCTTCATTGACCCATTAATTTATGAATAAAAAGTCCTTACAATTTATCATTGTAATCTTAAATCAATCACAATTCTTCTCCCTGGTGCCTGTGGTCACTGGTTAATGGGAATCACCTCTCATGGATTGTATATTCAAGCCCCATGAGATCTTTTTCCCCCATTTCTAAAATGGATACTAATTGCCCCCTTTAAAAAAAGAAAAAAGAGAAAATTGTAATATTTAAACCATGCGTGCAATTTGATTCTTGTGAATTCAAAAATAATTTTAATGAGTTTTTAAAATTAAGCCCAGTGTTATGATTTGTAATTATTTCTTGTTAATTGCAATTTTATTTGACCATTACTCCATACTTATTTAAAAAATAAAAAATAAAAATCAAGATGTTATGATATCCACAAAATGTCAGTATTATTTATGAAATCATTCAAAAATCCTTAATTAATCTTCCTTGCATATTAATTCATTAAGGTATTTTAGTCTTTTAATCATTATTCTTGATCCCTTACTAATAAATAATTTATATATATATTAGGAATATATTCACATTTCCAATAGTAGTAATATGCTTATTTAATTAATCATTATTAGCAATATAATTTCAGTTTTTAACGTTTCATCAAAAAATTAATTTAGTTGTTAACGTTAATAAGTCTTACACCTTCAGTTTATCTCACTTTTTAAATTATGACTTTATTTAGTTGTTTTACTTTTGTATTTATAAAGACATTAAATACTCATTTTTCAAATACACTTCCATTATTCTGACATATAAAATGCTTTTATTAAGGAGAAATATGATATTTTAAACAATAATCATCGTATTTTTTTTGTTTTCACCTAAATTGTTTCTAAGTGTGCTAGTCCGAAGTGAGAGAAATAAACAAAAAAGAAAAAAAAAGAAAAAAAGGAGTAGGTGTTGCTTGTTATTTTTTTCTGTGCTCTGAAATAAAAAAATGATTTGTACATTCTCTAGTTTAATATATATATTATATTTAATCAGTTTAATTATTAAAATATAATATAAAAGCAATTAATTTAATTGATTCTCTTATATTGTATGTATGATTACATTTTTAATTTTTGTGTTTTTAATTTTAGATAAAAAATAAAAATTTATAATAAATGTGTTAAATAAAGGTGTGTATTTATTAGTGCCCTCCAAAATAACTTTCGTTTAAATTAAAATTCACTTATACATAAGTTTTATATATTATATTTATATAAAATCTTGATAATTTATTTCTTTATTTTTAATTCTTGAGATTTATATTTTTACTTACGTTACTCATAGATTAAATAACTAAAGTTAAGGGAACAATAGGATTAAAATAGGAAAAAATATATGTCTACTTTTAAAAATAAAAATAATAATTAATTTTAGATAAATTTTTAGTAAAAAAGGCTCCAATTATTTGAAGAGGTAGTGTCCATATCATTTTATTTTGCTAAAGTATATTCACATTTTAGGACCAGCAAATGTATGTAATGTCAGCCTGAAAGGGATTACACAAATGGTACTTATTTACCTACTTACCGTATCTAAGAGTTTGATGTTTTCGTTGTAATTGCCCTATAGCGTTTGCAAAACTATTACGAGGGACAAGGACCCTAAGTCCCTAACCTGCAAATTTCAACCAAACGATTTTTTTTTTCTGGCCAAAAGGAAAAATAAGCATTTACGCAACCATTACAGAGGAACTATTGCAGAGGACACGCACCCTGACTTGCGAATTTCAACTAAACGATTTTTTTTTTCTGACCAAAAAGAAAGATATTAGTAGTTTGTTTGCATTGAGGAGAGAAAAGAAAGGCAAGAGGAGAAATTTCTCTATTAATTTTTTTTTTTAATCGGAAAGAAGGGGACAACAAGTGCTTTCCCTTATAATGCTTTTATTTTTATTTTTATTTTTTTGTATTTTAGTGTATCAAAAGTCTCTCATTCCCTCTATTTTTTTAAAACCAAATAAGAGATAAAATTTTATTTAGTATGATTGTGATTTTTAATTTTTAATTTTGATTTTTATAAAATTTCACAACTATAGAGAAAAAATTTGTTTAGTTTCATGAGTTTTTGCAACAATTATTTTGACTATAAGAAAAATAAAAAAAAATAATTTACTATTATTAATTAAGTTTATATTTTTCTTTATCAATGTTCAAATATGTCTTAAACAAATTGTTTGAACTCATTTAATAATACTTTCATTTTCTGCTATTCATTTTTATTGCCAAAATTTTAATAGCATTTAATATATGAAAGCTCGTTTGTATTGTAACTAAAGAAAAAAAATACCCCTATCAAAAAAAAAAAAAAAGGAAAAGAAAAAAAATACGGATGACAGGTTTCGACAACAAACTCTCAAGATTCTGAAAACGTGTTGCCAAGAAACTAGAAAATGCAAGTTCTAAAATTATGTCTGTTTTAGAATCTTGATAATATTCATAGAATAATACATGAGGATAAAGATTGACATTAATATATAAAGACGCATTCTTAAAAGAAATTCTTGATTTTTACTCAAGTTAGCGCTAAGTGCGGGTGTAACTAAACATACTGCTTTTGTACCTAACAAATAATCTTTAATTTTCGTTTTTTATTTTGGAAACCTACGAAGCAATTGTTGGTTTCTATTTTAAATTTTGGTTGTTGACTTTTAGCTTTGATTGTCATGTTGCTAAATTTTTTGCTACAAAAACAAAAAATAGAAAATGAAAACGTTGTAAAACAAGCCCTTGGTTTTTTCTTTTTATTTTTTTAATTTTGATTCTCAATAATTGTACAAATTATAAAAATAAAAATAAAAATAAAAATTCATAATTATGCTTAACGAACTCTAAATTAATACACGACAAGGAGCTTGACCTGCACTAATGTCATGAATCACAAGAACCTAGACTTCCCGTTAAAAAAAATAATAAAAAACAAGAACCTTGACTTAAAATTACTAGTGGGAGATTTTTATAACCCAAGAATTTATAATAATAAAAAAGAAAAATATTATTAGCTATATTTATAAAAAATTTGGGGAAAAATATTTTTAAATTATATCATTTGAATTTTTTTTTTTTTTCGAAAAAGACTATAAAATCTTAGTTTTTAAAGTAAAAATGAGACGAAGGGGAAGAGGGGACAAGGCAACGAGATGTCTAATTAAATTGTAATGTTAGATAATTTTTTAATTTGCTCTGATAAAAAATTCATCTCTTTCCTTTCTTCCCTTCCTTTCACCTTCATTTTTGTCAAACCAAAGATACCCTTACCATTTGCACTTCATTTTATGGACGGGGAAGACCTTGACTTACAATCATAACTAACCATAAACAAGGATCTTATTATTGATGGAGATGGTCATGACCCACTAATTTAGAAAAGTCGTAAATACTATATAGTTGTCAATCGATCTCCAATGTTTAAAAAAAAAAAAAAAATAGCAATTATGTTAAGGCCTTGACTTCGCACTAGCTCTTGCTATTAGTTTTTTATAATAGATTTACTGACTTAGCATTAACCCTCAATGTACAAAACCTTTCAAGAAATTTTCCTATTAAAATACGTTCTTACCACCAAGTTAATATTTTGAAGAAGGATGGTTTTTTCTTTTTTTAATTTTTAATTTTTTATCTTAAATCTGGAATAGAATAATGGAACCAATGTGGGAGACACTCTAAAGAACCTCTAAAACCTCACTGATGACATGCATAAAGATGAAGAAACAAATATTCTAGGGCTTGTGGGTTGTGCTAACAGCTAATCCATAGTCAAACAATAAATTAAATAAAATTTTGTTTTTCCTTTTGGTTTAGGACTACAATAAACGAACTACCGTAAATTGTTCTAATAACAATTTATTATTTTGACTATGAATATTCTTATGTTTCATTGTAATAAAAAGTGAATGACTACATATTTTATAACTTTTGATTAGGGGTGAATCTTATAATATTATAGTTATTTTTCTTTTATTAATTATTATAAGATATGCAGTGATTGTAAAGTTGCAAACTCTCATTTTAATACTCAAGGAAACATTGTTCGTATTATAGACGGTGAAGACCTTGACTTACAATACATGTGGACAACAAAGAGCAAAGACCTTGACTTTACAACTTGGATACAAACAATCAAGACCAGTCTCTTAGAGATGTTTCAGTTATTAAGAACTTGAATTTTTACTTTGGAGATTTCAAAGTTCGAATCCTAGAATGGGTAAAGAGGGGTTTGGTATGGAGAGAACTATTCTTGTTATATAACCCATCATTTGACATATCAGAAAAAGAAAAAAGAAAAACACCAAGATCCTAAACATGGCCATGGTCATGGCCACATAAACAATTGTTAAGGTCACACAAAATACTACAAATATGTTTGATTTGTCTAATTTTATCAGTGTATAGTTAATTAGTGTGTTTGAAAACATTAGTTGATAGGATGATTTCAAATGGTTAAGTAATAAATATTAGTTATTCTATCAGTTATCAGTTAATAATTACAGTTATCAATTGCTCCTAATAGCCCAACCAAACACATCTATCATCTTTTTGGGTAGCTTTAACAATTATTTATATGGAGGAAATGATTGGTACACACTTGGTTTGACACACTTTTTTTTTTTGTATTAACCTATCGGTATCCGATAACCACATTGGATCTGATTAATCCAGAATCAAGTCACGTTAGACCCCATTAGAGGGAAAACTCTCCCAACGCTTGTTTTTCCATTCACAATACTCAAACTTCAGATCTTGTTTAAGAGAATCGAACTCCTTCCACTTGGATCAATAGGTCGTTGGTGGTTTGACACACTTTTTAATACTTATTCGGTTCAGTTATTAAAAATGTAGTATAATTGCAATTAATTTAGCCGGTTTCTGCATCATGTGCATGGCTTTATTTTTAAGTTTGTCTGCCTTTAATTTCAAACTAAAAAAATAATGATTTTTGAATGAGTTTGCTGAATTAAAGAGTATACCAATTAATATCGTGTGGAGAAAATAAGTGATACACACTTAATTTGACACATTTTTTTATATTTATCTAGTTTAACTATTAAAAATATAATATAAGTTTAACTGATTCAGCCACTTATGAATCATGTACTCTTTTTTTTTTTTTCTTTTGTCTTGGTTATGAACTACCGATTTAGAAGAGTAATAAGTAATTACCATTCCCAATTACTTTTATAATAATTAAATCATGTAATTTTATTAATAGATAAAGAAATATATATTACAATCAATTTAATCAGACAACAAGAGCTATACCTATCGCATCTAATATAAGGTGATAAACACTCATAAATGAATTATTCAATGGCAAACAAGAAGCCATCTCTAGTATTAATGATTATCAAGCTATTCCTATTGGGGCAATAATATGGTTATCAAATATAACGAGTACCACTAATTAAACATCACAAGCTATGTTGAAGTCTTATCTGTTATGCGAGCCCTAAGGGTAATAGCCCCTATTTACCATATTATATGATGAGAAAATCAACCTTCTCCAACTGGGGGATCTAAAACCCCCTTCCACTACACCAAAGCAACTCTTGAATTGTGAATCAAGATTTTTGAAGCTAAAAGAACACTTGAAATTTTGGATTATTCTGTAAAACATGTTTGGAGCTTAAGGCATCTCAGTAATTCAATTATGTTACTCAATTGCCAAGTTTCCATTTTTTCCCCTCAATGCATATAATTTATCATTTGTGAAATTGTATTCACTTTTTAGGAATGAGATGTACCTAATTTCAACATTGAAAGGGACTACCACAAGTGTTCCTTATTTTCTTTACACCTACTCATCATATGAAGTTTGAAGTTCGTTATAATATCCTAAAAGCATTTTCACGAATATTACAGACGACAAAGACCTTGACTTGTAATATCAACTAAGCAATATTTATCTCCGCCAAAAAGAAAAACAAAAATAGCTTGTTAGTGCGCGTTTAGTAATACTTTCGGTTTACATTTTTTGCTTTTATTGTAAAAAATTTAAGAACATTAAATAAAAACTCATTAGTATTGTAATTTTTTTCTTAAAAAAATACCAATGACATGTTTTCACAAGAAGTTTGCAAGATTTTGGAAATCTGTTGCAAAATAAATAAATAAATAATTAATTAAAGAATAAGAGAGTATACCAATTAATATTCTATAATTATTAATTAACACTAAAGCAAATTTATCATGTAGCTATAGAAAAAAGTCGTGACTAGATGACAAAAAACCATCTGTATTGTCCCTTTAAAGCTTATACCATACCTAAAGATAAAAAAAATGTAAGTATAAGTAATGTAGCTTTAGATACCTAGCTACACCTGTGGTTATATTCCTATAATTTTACATGTAATAGGAAGAGGTTAATGACCCTATATCCACGCTTAAGTATATTTGTCATAACTATAGACATTTTATAAAAGTGAATCTTTTGATATTAAGGTGACGTTTTTTTATTAATAGTTATAAAATATATAATTTACATGTGATAGACTACAAAATTGCTAACTCTCATCATTTTAATACCCAAGGAAAAATTGTTAGTAGATGACAAAGACCTTGACTTAAAACTTGGACGTGAACAGCAAAGACAAAATTTCTTGACTTAGAACTTGGATACGGACAGCAAGGACCTAGACCCTAAACTCGACTATATGTGATCAAATTAACTTGGATATGGACACCACAGACCAAGACCCTAAACATGGCTATGGTTGTATATAACCACATAAATAATTGTTAAGGCTACACAAAATATTGTAAGTGTATTTAATTTGTTTGATTTTATTAGTGTATAGCTAGTTCAGTTGCTCAAAAACATTACACCATTCGTTCATTTTTAGCAGATATAGTTTGACTTTTGGTTTTTTAGACATGAATTTTAAAAGAAAATGTTAATAACTTATAAGAACAACAATTTGAGAAGTTTTTTTTTCCTACATGTTTTATGACTTTTGATTAGGGGTGAATTGTATAATATTATAGTTATTTCTCTTTTATTAATTATTATAAAATATGCAGTGATTGTAAAATTGCAAACTCTCATTTTAAGACTTGAGAAAACATTGTTTGTATCATAGACAGTGAAGACCTTGACTTACAATACATGTGGAGAGCAAAGAGCAAGGACCTTTACTTTACAACTTGGATACTAACAACCAAGGCCAGTCTCTTAGAAGATGTTTTAGGATTAAGAACTTTAATTTTCACTCTGGAGTTTTCAAGTTCGAATCCTAGAATGGGTAAAGAGGGGTTAGCTATGGAGAGGACTATTCTTGTTATATAACCTATCATTTGACGTATCAAAAAAGAAAAGAAAAAGAAAAAAAAAACACAAAGACCCTAAACATGGCCATGGTTATGGCCACACAAACAATTGTTAAGGTCACACAAAATACTACAAATATGTTTGATTTGTCTAATTTTATCGGTGTATAGTTAGTTAGTGTGTTTGAAAACATTAGTTGATAGGATGATTTCAAATAGTTAAGTAATAAATATTAGTTATTCTATTAGTTATCAATTAATAATTACAATTATCAATTGCTCCTAATAGCCCAACCAAACACATCTATCATGTTTTTGGTAGCCTTAACAATTATTTTTACGAAGGAAATGATTGGTATACACTTGATTTGACACACTTTTTAATACTTGTTCGGTTTAGCTATTAACAATATAATATAAGTACAGCTGATTCAATCAGTTTTTGCATCATGTGCATGGCCTTATTTTGTAAGTTCGTTTGCCTTTAATTTCAAACTAAAAAATAATGGTTTTGGAATGAGTCAGTTGAATTGGAGAGTACACCAATCAATATCTTGTGGGGAAAATGAGTGATACACACTTAGTTTGACACATATTTTATAACTTTCGATTAGGGGTGAATCTTATAATATTATAGTTATTTCTCTTTTATTAATTATTATAAAATATGCAGTGATTGTAAA
>BPVZ01000537.1:7646-18137 GCA_020521535.1 Rubroshorea leprosula | reverse complement strand
ACCCGCTATCCGTTAACCACCACCTGCTACCCGCTACTCGCTGAATTTTAACCGTTGTACTAAACAGGTTCTAGATATAAGAATTGGCTAAATTAATTATACTTATATAATTTTTTAATAATAAAACTAAGACAAGTATAAAAAAAATGTTAAATTGAATATATATTTTATATATTATTTTATTTTATTTTGGGTTAATTGCACAATAGCGAACAACTCTTTTTGATCTCTTAACTCAACCAACTTATATGAAATGTGACTCAAACTCATGGTTGTTGGGAAGATAGATAGTGTGATTTATAATCACACTTTTCCCACAGATGTAATTAAGGGTTAGCTAGCTCATACTGATTTTGTGTCTGTAAACTTTAGGATGAGAATCAAGAAGGCCAGGATGGAACTTATGTGGATTTCTACATGAAGGAACTCCAAGGCGTTAGAGTGGAGGAGGCACGGAACCATGTTAATCAAATGATTTCGAAGGCTTGGAAGCAGCTGAACCAAGAGTGCCTCTTTCCAAATCCGTTTTCATCTTCTTTCAAAAATGCTTCTCTCAACTTTGCAAGAATGGTCCCTCTTATGTACAGTTATGATGAAAACCAACGCCTCCCAAGCCTGGAGGATTACATGAAGTCCCTTCTTTGAGAAACAAGAAAATAAAAACTCCAGGAAAAGAGGTAGCTAGGTAATTTAGCTCTTACCTCAACTAGACAAGATATAAGTTAGTAAGTTTGATTATTATAATGATTTGAATTATTGTTATCTGGTAGACATCTCAATAATTAAGAATTTAAATCTTTATGTAATAAGTCCCAAGTTTAAAACTTGAGTTGTATAAATAGAACTGTCATAAGATCTTAAGAAAAATTTGAATTCATAATAAAATTAAAACTTTCAATTAAATGAATAGTATCTAACGGGTGGGTGGGACTCATCTGGTAGGAATTTTAACTCTCTACTTGGACTCTACTACTTGAGAAAAATTCCACATTCACGTTTTGATACCAATAATGATAACGCACAATCCACTACTAAAATTCCAACTTTTAGCAACATGCTCCCATGTTGTTGAAAGTGCTTGCATTGTTGCTGAAAGTGCTTGCATTGTTGCTGAAAATGCTTGCAATGTAGGTAAAAGCCTTTTAGCAACATGGCTTTCGTTGTTGAAAGCTTTGTTGGAAAAAGCTTGCTGGCTGATACATTAGCAACAAAGGGTATGTTGCTGATACATCAGCAACATACCCCTTGCTGCTAAAAGAACACTTTTACCAACGTGATTTATGTTGGTAATATTTTTGCCAGATTCCGGTGACCGGAGGTGGAGATTATTCAACCATTTTCAGCAACAAAAGCCAAGTTGCTGAAACTATATTTTTAGTAACGTGGATCATGTTGCTGAAAGTTTAAGAGAAATGGTGGTTTTCAGAAGGTGGTTTTCTTTTTTATTTTCAGCAACAAGAGTTACGTTGCTGAAAGTTTAGGAATAGTACATTCCCTAGTTTTCAGCAACGTATGTCTTGTTGCTAATATTTATTTGCATACTTCCTTCATATTAATTAACTACTTAATAAATCCCTGATATTAATTAACTACTTAATAAATCCCTGATATTAATTAACTACTTAATAAATTTTAGTTTAATTAATGTAAATTAAATAACATCAATTAATTAATGTCTTATTATGTATTTTACCAAACTTAAATTTTATTTTATTAATTTATTTTATTAAGAATTATATACAAAACAAATAAAATAACAAATTATTAATTACTAAAGATAATTACTTATAAATATATTAACTTCCAAATACATTAATATCTACTTAATAATGTAATATTTACAAAAATTTGATTTAAATATACTTAAAGAGATCTGATGACATGTGCTAATTAATAGAGGAAAAAAAAAAAAAAAGAAGCTGAGAGGCGCAGTAGAGAATGTTGCAGCAGGCCGGAGGATGTTGCAGCAAGCGGAGGGATGTTGCAGCAGGCCGGGGGATGTTGCAGCAGGCCGGAGGATGTTGCAGCAGGCCGGGGGACTTGCAACAGGCCGGAGGAATTGCAACAGGCCGGGGGAATTGCAGCAGGTCGGAGGAGTTGGAGCAGGCCGGAGGAGTTGTAGCAGGTCGGAGGAATTGCAGCAGGCCAGAGGAATTGCAGCTTGCAGCAGGCCAAGGGAATTGCAGAAGGCTACGCGAGGAGAAGGAAGGCATGTGCACGGGCGGAGAAATATTGCAGAATTTATTGAGAAGGGGCTGGGGTATATAAATAACTTTCAGCAACATAACCTTTGTTGCTGAAAGTTTATTTTCTATTAGCAATCTATACCATGTTGCTAAAACTCATTTGAATTTGAATTTTTTTACTCATCACCGACATGCATTATGTTGCTAAAATTTAAAATAAAAAAAAATCCTGCCACACCTATCAAATGATTAAATTTTAAATGATTAAAACTTTTAGCAACATAGCTCTTGTTGCTGAAAGTTACTTTCAGCAACATAGCTCTTGTTGCTGAAAGTTACTTTCAGCAACAAGAGACATGTTGCTGAAAATGGAATCCTTATTTGGGGAGGAAAGTGCGGTGGAGGGTTACCGGAAAATATCAGCAATATAGGGTATGTTGCTGATATTTATTTTCAGCAACATACCTTTTGTTGCTGAAAGTGGAGTAGCTTTTGGAGGGGAAAAATGTATTGCATAGCTTTCAGCAACTAAACCCTTGTCGGTGATATAATTTTTCAGCAAGAAAGGATTCCATGTTGCTGATATTTGTTGCTAAAAATCAAAATTTCAGTAGTGATCATGATTCATGAATTGAAAAAATGTACTCCATGAAATAACATATTTGCTTTAAAATTGGAAGAGAGCAACAAATTTCTGATGTTTGGTTTGTCACACCTAAGTCCCTCAATCCTTCACGATATGACTAGGCTTAGATCGATTAATGTGGGTCTCAAATATTCAAATGATACAAGAAATTGGAGATGATTTTTTTTTTTTTTTGGTACATTTGATAATGATGGGCTATATTAGAGAATTAGCCCTCTGCTTTTCCTAAATCCCTTCCTACCCGACTTGACACTTGAGGTTTAATCTTGAAATCTCTAATTTGAAATTTTAAAATTTTAACTATTAAGTCACCCCCTTAGGGGTAGAAATTGGAGATGATTGAAGTTACAAATCAGGCACTAACTAGACTAGGATATGAGAAAGGATAACGATTAGTACATCATTTGATTTAACATACTTCACTACACAATTATTAATAAATTATTATTTTTAAATTTAAATTCAAGGTAGGAAAACTTTCAATTATAAATTTTAATAGCTGAACCGGGGGTATTTGATATGTGTATTAAACCAGATGATATTCCATTCATTTTTCTATGAGAAAGTGATTATTCATTGTTCTAATTCGAGGCCTCTATAATTATTTTGTGGGGAGGAATCTAGGACTAATGATTTGAGCTTCACAAGGGATCAATTGGATGAAGCTGAAAGTTTCTTTTGCACATGTGGAGTTGTTTAAGAACCTCAATACAACAATTTACCAAAAATATCTCTTTATTATTATTATTTTGGATAAAAGGTGAATTTATTTAGCCAGAAATACTTGCAACATAAAGTAGCACAAGAGCTGCTACAAGAGAAAAGAGATTAAGAAAAATACACATATAGCTAGTACACATTTTACTATTACCCAGAAAACTAATTTGTCACAACTGTTTCAAGTCCCCATTGAATTACAATAGCCATAGGAAGTGATGAAGATCTTGGGTGAGCAAACTCCAGCATTCTAGTTTTAACCTCAAATTGAATCTCATGAAGGATTGTACTCTCACTTCTGAAGAGCTGCAGATGAAATCTTTTGTTTCTTTCCATTCAAATGTTGTAGATTTGTGGCATTCCATGAGAGTTTGATCAGAATGCTAAGCAAAGATTTTCTTCTAACCCTTTTCCTCATCCAATGTAGTAAGTCTGGCCAAGAGTCCACAAAGGGAATATTGATCATAGTACTAATCTGGCTCCACATTGTGTTAGCATAACTACACTTAAAGAACAAGTGCTTGTAAGTTTCTGAGCTATTATTGCATAGGATACAAGTATGTAAGATGGTAGAGGTCCATTGCTTCTATCTAGCTTTTGTAGTCAATCTATTAAGTATGGCTAGCCAAGCTATGAAGCTGTGCTTAGGGATAGTGTGAGGAAACCAAACAAATTTATGCCATACCTTCCTAGGTTGCTTATTTCTCAACCACTGCCAAGTTTGACTAGTTTTGAAAGATTCATAAAGGGAGATCAACCAAATAATTGAATCATTTTCACCTTTCCTAAGATGAATATCAAAAAGAGGTATTTGGATTTCCACCAACTGCGAAGATCTAGCAAGAGGCCAATTCCAAAATCTACCACTTATAACATGGCTAGTTTAGCTTGGGAGGGTATCCTTGCATCATGAACAATAGAGTTTCCATAAACTTCTAGCAATGGGCTTGAGGGGTGCCAATTATCATGCTAGAGATAAGCGTTTTGACCATTCCTTGGTATGTGCTAGATCAACCCTCTAGCTAATGGCCTTAGTTTGAAAATTTTCCTCCATCCCCAAGAAGCATCAGAAGGAATGTTAATGGACCAAAAGCTTCTACCCTTAAGTAAGTTTTCCTAGACATAAGCAACCCAAACAGAACCTACCTTTGAGAATAATAGCCATATAAACCTTAAAATACAAGCTTGATTCCACTGAGCTAAGTTTCGGAGTCCTAAACCTCCCTTATGTTTTGGAGTACAGACATGCAGCCAACTCACTTTAGCCCCTTTAGCACTGTTTTAGTTTCATTTTTCCAAAGAAAAGCATCACATATCTTTTCCACTTCTTTAATAATCCATTTAGGTAATATGAAAACAAAACACCGACAATTGGTGATGCCTGGAATTACCGAGGAGATTAGTTGTAATTTGCCAGCGAAAGAGAGATGTTTAACCACCTAGGAGGACATTCTCTTAGTGATTTTAGAGACTAAAGGCTTGAGATCCTTTTTTGCAAGTTTTGCCGTGATCAATGGTACTTCAAAATATCTTACTAGCAGTGTACCAATCTTGAAACCAAATTTTCAGCAAGCAACTGGGTATGTGATGTAGATAACCCACAGCAGAACAATTCTAACTTAGCATAGTTCACTCTTAGGCCAGAAACCTTATAGAAATGCATCAAGACAACATCAATTGCATTTAGAGAGGCTAGACTGCCATATGTGAATATTATGGGATCATCAACAAAACATAAGTGTGTGAGTTGCACATTTTTGCATTTAGGGTGATAAGCAAAATTTCCTTCCTCAGCAGCTTTGTTCAACAAATGAGAAAGGACCTCCATGCATACCACAAAAATGTATGGGGATAAGGGATCCCCTCGCCTAACTCCTTTCTCTCCTAAGAAGTAACCACATAAACTTCCATTGAAAACCATAGAAAATTTAGGAGTAGTCACACAAGCATTAACAAAATTGACAAATTGACTTGGAATGCCAAGAGAAAGTAGAATTTGGAATATGAAGTTCGAAGATATTGAATCAAAAGCTTTCATTAAATCAATTTTTAGAGCACATATGGGGCTTAAATGTTGGTTATGATAATATTTCACAATTTCTTGGGCAATGAGAACATTTTCTACCATAAGCCTACCCTCCACAAAAGCACACTGATTCTTGCTAATAAAGAGAGGCAGACATTTCATGAAACTATTGGCCAAGATTTTTGTAATAAACTTGTAGAGTAGTTTACAGTAGGCAATAGGTTTGAATTCTATCATTTTTGTTGGATTTTGGATCTTTGGCACTAAGGAAATGATAGTGGAGTTGACTTACTATAGCAGTTGACTAGAGAAGAAAAATTCTTTAATAGCTTTGATAACTAAGTCACCCACAATAGACCAGGCAGCTTTATAAAATTCTATTGTAAAACCATTTGGGCCAAGAGATCTATTTCCAAGACTAGAGAAAACCATAGCCTTAATCTCTTCCTCTATAATAGGATGGATGAGAGAGTTTGCTATATTTGCAGGTAGCTGAAAATTGAACAGATCTTTAAGCCAAGAATTACTAGCCTAGGTACAATTCAAATCTATAGTTACAAGAAGCTCTTGATAAAATTTGACTACCTTATTCTCCATGCTAGAAACTATGGTAAGCCCTTTGTTGTCCTTTGTATAAAGCTCCTTAATTACACTTTCCCCCCTCCTAACTTTAACTACTTTGTGAAAATATGTGGTGTTGCTATCACCGTCTTGCAACCATTTTATTCATGATTTTTGCTTATAGAAAGATTCCTTAGCCAATTGTAGAGCCGCAACTTTTTAAACTTGATCATGCTCAACTTGAACCATTTCTATAGAAGGATTAGCCAATAAATGTACTTGAATCAGATGCATTTTTTACCTTTCCTGTTGTTGTTTATTTGAGAGATCACCATAGTGTTCAACATTTAATTTCTTGAGAGCAGGTTTCAAAGCCTTTAACTTTTGCAAAGTTGGAACATATAACAGCCTTGCACTTGAGTTGCTTCCCAAACTTGCTTCACTATGTCCAAAAACTTTTCATTCTTGATCTAGAAGATGAAGAATTTAAATGGTCTCCTTCGATTGTTAACCTTAAGAGCTTGAATGCCTACCAAACCTACACCATGGTTCGGGCAATTAGGGGGCAAAAATTCTACATTAGTTCCTGGAAATAAGTCAAAAGCAAACATCATTAACCATTAAACGATCCAACTTTTTAGTAATGGGACCATCCTCCCTATTGTTGCACCAGGTGAAAACAAGAACCTGAGGAAGGAATGTCATGGGGCTCAGCAACATTAAGCTTATCATGAAAAAGAAGAGATTCTTTTGAGATGCTCACTTTATTTGATCTCTCTAGGGAGATCTTATGTCATTGAAATCCCCTCCCACTAGCCATGGAACAATAGGTAGGGCCTGGCTAAAAAGAATTAATTCATCCCATAATGTTTGTCTAACAACATTCGAGTGGGGATCAGCATAAATGGCCCCTAAGAAAAAATCTTGGCTAGACAAAGAATTATAAACATGGAAATGAATGGTTTGGTAGCTCATGGAAGAGACAATGATGTGAATATGATTCTTATGAAGAATCCAAATTCTACCAATTCTATAATGCTCATAATTGTGGAGCATAGACCAGGACAATAACAAGAAACTGGAAATTGCCATGTGTTTAGCTTGTTGAACTCTAGTCTCCAATAAACAAACTATATTAGCATTATACTGGGAAAAATATTTTTTTAGCTCTCTTTGCTTACTAGTCGTATTAATGCCCCTGATATTCTAGAACAGAATTCTCATTTAGGCTGAGAAAAGGATACCTCACTTGGGGAGTTTGACTTCTCTTTTGTTAACTTTGCCTTGGTAATAATGCCTTGGTGATAGCAACAACACCTTGGGAAGTAGCTTTGGCCCTTTTAGTCTCAATAACAAGATCCAAACTTGTGTCAATAACAAGATCCATGCTTGCGTCACCCAAAGTGGAAATAGAATTAGAGGTGTGAACCTCCTTGTTTGGAAAAGCGGCATCTAGTACTGATCTAACCAAAACTAGAATGGAATGGATGATTGGAATATCCTTCTCAACTAGATTTGAGGCGAGCTGTTGCACTTAAGCATTAGCAGTCAAAGGTGTTTGCAATGTGGTTTGGTTCGGATTTTAATATTTTTTAAATCAATCCAATTTAATCGGTTAATAAAATTTTTAAACCAATTCAATCCATTATTATATGATAACCAAATCAATCCAACGTAAATCGGATTGGTGTGGCGAGTCGAATTGATCAGTTTTTAACATTATTATATATATAAGATAATGTAAAAATATTTTAACATCGAATAAAAAACATAACCATAAAACACATTAACATGCAAATCAGTAAAAACATAATAAAAAGTACAAATTATAAACAAATTCTTATACTCCTTTACATTTGTAAAAATTGAAAGGATTTGAAAATTCTTCTTGGTTTCATCACTAGAGGCACCAAGAACAATAAAAGATGACTTCAAGTTTCTTGCATAGGGTAAATAATTCTTAAAAATTAAAATTAGTTTTTTCCTTAATGTATTAATAATTTAATCTCATCATCTAAATCTTGTTAAAAGTGAATAAAATTTAACATGAATATCACTAAAATTGATTAGAAGCATTCATAATCAAAATTTAAAACTTCTAAACTAAATATTCCAAAATAGTAGAATATCAAGACTAATTTTATTATATAGTTTTAAGACTTTTAGAATAACACTTACTTAAAACTTAGTTAGGAGAATCATAAGATTATTTTAAGAATAAATTAAAAATTTAGAGTTCTAAGAGTAAAGGTGTAAACTAATTCTGAGGGGATAGAATTGTAGGTGAATTAGAAATTTAGAATTAGTGTTAGAGTGCATGATTAAAATGGAAAAATAACTTAAGGAATATGGAGATGTTCTATTTTTATTTTTTAATTAAGTTAATGAAGTTATTATCTTGTAAAATAAGAAAAAGAAACTTTAAAATACTACAAAAAAATATTATATTATATTATTTAATTAAGTTATTTTGTAATCGGGTAGTTTGGGCGGTTTGAAGGTAAAACCACAAATCAAACCAATTATATTGGTTTTAAAATTTTATAATTCAAACCAATCCAATTTTATATTGGTTTGCATTGGTTTTTGATTGGATTGGATCAGTTTAGGTCGGATCAATCGGATTGGTTAGGATATGAACACCCCTATTAGCAGTATCAAGCTTACTTTGTTTCTCCTTTTTTTCTACCACTTGCCACTCCTACCTTTGAGCTGGCTTTTCAATAGGCTTTGAAATGTAGTCCTTGCTAAGATGCCCCTCTTTCTTACAAGTTTCACATTTGGCTGGCAGCCATGTATACTCAAACATTAGTTCCACTAGTGGATCATTTTCCAGATTTATCAAGGTCGACTCAAGAAGAGAATGGATCTTTTCAACATCAACTTCAACACAAATTTGAGCAAGATTAATGTGAGTACGCTATTCTGTGGCCTTATCTAAGGAAATTGGAACCCAAATAGCACTAGCTATGTAACCTAAACCCTAAGGGGTATATAGAGTCATGGGTACATTCCAGGCCTTCACCCAAATGGGCAGTTTTGATGGCTTCAAGTTTGAAGGTTCAAAATCTGGTTTCCATTTTTGGAGATATAGAATTTTGTGCCTTACATGCTATGGCACCTTGGAACAAAGAATCCAATCTCTAGTGGTGGAATCAGGTATCTTGAACATAAAAGTACTATTCCCAACACCAGTCACAAGAATCTTTCCTTTTCTACCCTAAAGCTTAGTCACAGTGTAAGCAACATCTCCATAGTTAGGTGAGGAATTACCAATAAAAGAACCCACTAAACAATCTTCCCAAGATTTAACCCTTTCTTCATGCACAAATCTAGGCGACTTAACCACTAATTTGCCATCACATATCTCAGGAGGATGGTAAGAAAGAGTACCTTTCTTTAAGCATGATTGTAGGATCGGTGACTGGGCAAGTGGGCGACATCATCAATGAGGCATATGCTGGAGCTGAGGTGGGGGATCTTGTGCGCTAAGCATATTTAATACTCACGACTTCTACATTAAACTTGGAGCAAAGTTGTTCCACTGATTTTAGGGGTGGAAAACTGTCAGGGAGTGGGGTGGGGTGGAGCATGGGAGAAGTGGAAGTACTCATTGGTGGACAAGAACTTGAAATTTCGGGCTAATTCTAGTGGGAAAGCACCATCGAAGAACAACCGACAGTAGTTACTTTTTCTCACTCTAGGCCATCATTACCCAAAGAGAAAGAAGTCCTTGTTAATACCTTATTATTATTATTATTATTAGAGATACGATATTGCTCCTTAAATCCTAGTCCAAATGGTAGCAAATAGTAATTAGTGAGTTCGAGTTCTGGGACCAACACTTAAGAAATTAAAATAATAATTATTTTGAATGCATTAAATTATAAGTCAATGAAAACATATGTTAAGAGAGTCTAATAGCCGGTTCGAGAGTGCATGGGTAAGAGAGCACAAACATATGATGCCATAGTAAACTTAAAAGATATGCTTATCAAGTTCATGGGTTTCCCACATATATATTTTATTTTAACACCTTGTTTCTAATTGATATGAGATCTTATGCACATCTCTTAACTCTTAACTCCACTCACACATTCATATACTCCAACAATGTATGCCTTTAAAATCGTTAACCCTTTGTTTAGATTGGGAAAGTTGAAAGGAAAGGGAAGGGAAGGGAAGGAGAGTGAGAAGGGGAGAGCACCTTTAGTTGTTTGGATTAATCATTTTAATGGAGGGTAGGGAGACGAAGCCCCATCCTCTTCTCTTTTTTCAATCCCTTTAATTTGGAGGGATTAAGATAAATTACATTATTTAACTTATTTTTATTTTTAATTTTTTTAAAATAAATA
>BPVZ01000536.1:7620-25432 GCA_020521535.1 Rubroshorea leprosula | reverse complement strand
AGCAGAAGCAGTAAAGCTCTGCAATTAGGTACTTGATGGAATTTTCCCAAAAGAGTTATAATATGACAGCTCTTAAGGCACTGAGGAAATCTAGCTTGGACATGGTCGAAGGAAGCCCATCTGAATCAAAGAGGCCACAAATCTGAGGTTGAATCTCCGAATCCTTCTCTATGGCCTTTTATGAAGAAACATCCAAATTGTTACAACTGCAACAAACAACATTAGATTGTGAAAATTTTAGTCAAAATTATACAAATATTAAATTGTGAATTCATTTGAAAGAAGGAAATTAAAAAAAAAAAAAAATTGAATTTAAGCCAATACAATTCATAGCAGGAAGCTCCATTTAACTCCTTACAATAGAAGATGCACACACAAACATACATTGATTTATTACACAGAGAAAGAAAGAAAGAGATAACCTTCTACTCAGGTTTGATTTGTTATTTGTTATTACCATTACACCAGCAAGACAGAATGGAGAAGTTGAGTCCTTGAAGTGTGAAGTAGCATATTGAAACTGAAGTAATGCACTTAAACAAGAAGATAGCATAAACGAACATAATCATACGCACTTTTCCAGGCTCAGGGGAAAGGAGTGGTGTTGGCTCTTAAGACTTCAACTTTCTTTGCAATATGGAAGCATTCACCGCACCAGCAAACAAAGTGGATGATCCAATTTTTAAGAAAGAACTCCCAGAGAGCCAAAGGCCATCACAAGTTCCATACTGTGTTAAACCCTTTTCAGAATTAATCTAGGTCATCATGATTTTCTTTGCCACTACCATCTCTGTGTTTTTAAGCTCCCTGACATCGTGGTTTTGGAGGGCACCTACATAGAGCAGAATTACCATCAAATGCAGAAGCATCAAGGATCTATAAAGATAAAAAGGGAAATGAATTATTGTTAGAGCATGTATTGCTAAACGAGCTCTCTCTTAGGAAAAGAAGTTAGGTAAAATTAAATGAATCAACATTCTCTTGGGCAAAATTAAATGAATCAACATTCTCTTCTTTCATCAATGATTCACGTGTTAGGTTAAAGCAAACATCAAATTAGCATTAAAAGACTAACGCATTCATTTATAGATGTTGTCTGCAGCAAGCATTGATTTGATGGAAAGTTGTCAAAACCCATCGAAAATGCTCTAAGAAAACACTTAAACTTAGCTTATAAACAGTAATCCCTTAAATCAAAAGCCTAACAGAAAAAATATATATGGAATTGCACAACAAAATCAAAACCAGTTTTATTGTACCGTAACTTGCACTTGTTAACGGCATGACTATCACCAAAAATGGTTGCTGTGTACAAAAGAAATGGAAGACAAAAAATGGTATGACAGCTACTGGATCATCCACTTTAGTAATTAGATTCTCTAAAGATTAAAGAAACAAGCAAATAATTCATTATTATTTTCTAATTACACAATTCACTTTAAGTGATTTGCTTGCATTGTTATTTCCATTGAAATATTAAACTCGAAATAAATAGAAACAGCAAATACCCACTAGACAGACAAAACAAGAGCTTACCTTCGATGTGAACCCAGCAGCCATTTTAACACAGAAACCCAAAGATGAGTTGAAAAGCCACGAGTTTATTGAAATTATTCACAGAAAACAGAACCGACCATCTATTTAGTTTAGTGGTATGCGATTGGAATTTTTGGGGAAAAGAAACAGGGGAATTGAGAACTAGAAATTACCGGCCATTTGGGAAATTTTGTGAAGAAACACGAAAAGGCCCATTTGGGCAGACGAACGGCCGAAGTGGGTGAGGGTGGCGGTTGCCTGGATGTTTTTAATCCTACCCCACATCTCTTGACCATTTGATTAATTAAAGATAATATTTTAAAATCAACATAAAAACTACAAATTAGGGTTTACACTGACTTTCTGAGTTTCTGCTTCTCTCCAGATTACAGACTTGGTTAAATTACAGAATACAAATCCATATAACATATCAGTTTCAAGCAAATTATTACAAAATAGATGATAGAAAAAAAAATAATAATAAACAGACCTTTCAACTAGACACACTCTTCTAAATAAAGGAAGAAACAATACCCTGCTCGGCTTGGACTTACTTTGCAAAATGAAACATCTTGAACCTGAAAAACAACAAATAAGAGGTTATTTGCTCTGTTATTCTTTTTATAATCAAGCCATGAAGATGCCATACAAGATTAGAATAAATGTGTATTGATCTTTACCGGCTTCTAGGAAGAGACTAATGGCTCGAACTACTTCAACTTTCGTCCCAATCTGGATACATACTCTCTCACCAGCAAACCAACTGCTGCTACAAGTAAATAAAGGCAGTCCTTCAAGTTGCTGAGGCGGACCTTCACTTTGTTGAACAACAGGGAACAGAGATGTTTCCATGGATGATCTAACTTCACAGCCAAAACTCCCACAAAGCCGATGGCCGCTCCAAGTTCCATTTCCGGTTTAAACCATTTCCAGAATTCAGCTATGTCTCTGTTTTTTGGTTTGCCCTCTGATTTTTCATCATCTGGGCAAGTTGGTGTTAGAGGAAGCCCACAAAGTGCAGGATTACCGATAAATGATGAAGCATCAAATGTCTGAATTTGGGTTCCCGTTGGGATTCTTCCAGAAAAGTTGTTATATGACAGGTTCAAGGTGCCAAGAAAATATAATTGGGACATGCTCCAAGGAAGCTGACCTGAAAGCTGGTTCCATGACAAGTCGAGTGATTCTAACTGTCTCATCTGCCCAATGTTTGGAGGAATCCATCCGGTCAACTGATTTCTTGATAAGTTCAATTGAACCAGTTCCAAGAGAACAGATATCTGGACTGGAATCTTTCCTGTTAATTTGTTGCTTGAAAGATCAATAATCTTCAGATTCTTGAGATTTCCATTCTCATAATCACGATTCATTCTTTTCCACATTATAGATGCTTTGTCAACATAGTATGCACTGTAACCGGAATTATCATCGACATATGAAGCTGCAATCAAATAATTAATGGCTGAACTCTCCTTTTGGGCTAATGTGGTCAGATTCTGGATGCACGATGGTATGTTTCCAGATAGATCATTGTTGGAGAGGTCTAGCAGCATAATATTTTTCAACCAGCATAGCTTCAAGGGGATGTCTCCACTGAAATTATTGGATCCCAGAAGAAGGAAAATTAGTGAACTTAGCCTTTCTCCAATCCAAGTTGGTATTTTTCCAGAGAAGCTATTATAATTCAAGTCCAAAAAATGCAAGGCACTGCAATTTCCTAGAGACCAAGGTATTTCTCCAGAAAAATTGTTGTTTTGCAAACTCAACGATTCAAGATTATACAATGATCCAATAGAGCTTGGAATTTTCCCAGATAAATTATTATTAGCCAAATTCAGAATCACTAATCTTGGCCATTGTGTTATGCAATCAGGGAACTCTCCAGATAGTTGATTGTGTGAAACATCGAGGAGCTGAAGTATCCCACCAGTTATGGTACAGAGAGAAGAAATTAACCCAGAGAACCTATTTTCTGACAGGTTTATGGATGTGACATTGACAGGGAATACTGGCAATGGACCCTCCAACTTGTTTTTACTCAAATCTATCCCAGGGCGAAGAGAATGAGAAAATTTTGTTGACAAATCTGGCAAAATTCCATAGATATGGTTGGAAGAAAGATTCACATCAAGTGCTCTTGAAGATAGGTTCCAAAACCACTCTGGGATGCTATCTAAAATCCCACTTCCAGAGATATCAAGAAAAGAAAATTTTCTCTGGGACTTTAACCAGCTTGGAAACTTTGGGCCCAATTTGCACGACCTAAGTTTTATATAATCCAACTGGAATGGAGGAATCCAGTCATGGCTAAAGTTGATGCTCAAAGAATTAGAAGACATGTCCAACTCCCGTAACTTAGATAGTGCTGAAAAGTGTGATTCACTGATTGTCCCGTTCAAAGAATTGTTAAAAATATATATGCCCTCAAGGTTTGACAGGAGCCCAATGCTTTTAGGCACAGTACCATTTAGTTGATTGTTGAAAAGCTCCAACGATTGCAGTGACAAGAAGTTTTTTATCATTTCAGGCAAGGGTCCCTTAATTTTATTTTCACTCAAATGCAATCTTTCCAAGGAGAGTTGCAGACATCCAGATAAGTTACCAATAATTTCAGGAAGCATCCCGTCAAGATAGTTATCATCCAGGTCTAGAAACTTCAATTTGCACAGGTTCCCAAAGGATTTTGGGATCCCTCCTTCAAATTGGTTGTAGGAGAGATATAGGGTTTTCAGATGAGTCATGTGACCGAGATTTTCTGGAATCAAACCATGAAACTGATTATCATCCAAGTAGAGATTAACAAGGCTCTTGCCGAATTTGAACAACCAGTGGAATATGGAGGCAGTCAAATTGTTGCCACTTAGATCAAGGTCAGTGAGAAAAGTAGAAGTATTAATCATGGGGATGGACTGAGGGATGGCATCTTGAAGATTACATCCCTCTAGAGACAGGTAAGTTAGATGAGGGAGTTTATTAATCAACTGCGGCCAATTATTTACCTTTCCAATGTCATTGGCGCTCAAATCAATGTGTTTCAAAGAAGAAAGATAAGAGAGCCATTCAAGATTTTTGACATTATTGAAGTAATTAAAGCCAAGATCAAGATATTGCAAACTGGTGAGGTTTGCAAGCTGGCTAGGAAGAGATCGACTTAAATTACAATCATTGAGATCAAGATGTTGTATTTTGTTGAGTAAACCGATAGACTCCGGAATGCAGCTAGAGTTGAAATCATTTCCAGCAAGGCCTACATAAGTTAAATGCTGTAACTCAAATAGGGAAGGACTAAGGTTACCTCTCAAGTCATGACGATCAATACCATACTGTTGCACTGTAAGATTAAGCACAATGATGTGCCCAGTTTTGTTGCTACATTGAACTCCTTTCCATTTGCAACAATCCTTTATCTCTTCTTCACTGCCCCATGAGGAAAGCCTGCCATATTCGTCAACCAGACCTTGCTTAAACGCCAGAAGCGCTTGTCTTTCGCTCTCTATGCACCTAACTTCATCACCAGCAGTTGTTGAACTGATTCCAATGGAAGATTGCATATGCAGTAAAATCAGGAATGCATAGCCAAGTTGAAGAGACCCTCCACCAAGAATCTTCATTTTGAAATTGATGAGATTAAAATCAAAGATGAAGGCGAACCAAAATGAAGAGTGTGTCAGGGAAATATGGCAAACAAGTAATTGAGGAACGTTAGAAATTAGATGATAAGAGCAATGTGCTTGATGGGTTCTCAAAACCATTCTAGCTACTTATATATAGCTTCAAGAAAACACATTTACGTATTGTTTGGATTGGAGGTATCGGACGGAGAGGGAGGGGAAGGGATGGGGACAGATGATAAGGGAGGGGGAGTGAGGGGAGGTTGTCCCCTTCCTCTTGTTTGGGTTTCTAAAAAGGCAGAAGGGGAGGGAGATCAACGGATTCAGACTCCCTCCAACTACCCTTAACTTTGCAGATTTGCAATCCTTCTGATTGGGGGGGTTTGGGAGGGATTGCAGGGATTATTTATATTAGGTTAAAAATAATTACATAATTAACTTTTTTATATATTACCATAAATTATCTTCCTCCATTTTAAAGGATAAATCTGTAAATTTAAAATTAATTTAAATCCTTCCCTTCCTTTTACCTTAACTATCCAAATATAAAAAATATAATCCTTCTCTTCCTTTTTCCTTCCTCATTTTTATTTATCCAAACAAAATTAACACAAATCATCTCCTTCCATTTTCTTCCCTTCCCTTTCCTTTCTTTCCTCTCCTTTTCCTTTTATTTTCCTCCGTCCCCCTCCCTTCCCTTCCCTTCCCTTTACTATTTTCTATCCAAACAGTACGTTAAGGTTGGAGAAGGGCACATCAAAGAATATTAATGGTTAAACTCTATTTGGTCCCTCTACTTTAACAAAAAATTTATTTTTAGTCCCTCTACTTAGAAAAACCCCTTTCTAATTCCTAAAGTTTATTATCCGATCCTTTTTTAGTCTTTATTGTTTTACACACGTGGCATGTTAAATAATAAAAATTTTAAACTAGAGGGACTTAAAAGGGATAAAATTTTTTGGTCCTTTTACTTGAAAAAAACCTTTTTTTTCTCCTCTACTTTAAAAAGAGCCATTTTTTAATCTCTTTTCCATCATCTAATGTGCCTTATACGTAAAAAAAGGCTTTCTTAAATAAAAGGACTAAAAAGGAACTTTTAATTAAAGGAAAGGGACCAAAATAGAGTTTTAACCCATCTTAATTTATGGAGGTAGAACGAGAAAAATTAAAGGAAAATTCCAGTACAAAACATGATTTACGTGAAATGATTAAGTTGAAATCTTGGATAAATTATTTGTAATATGATTCAACGCACTCTATAATTTTAAGTTTTTTACTCTATATGTTTAGCATAAATAAAATTTTGAGTTTTTTACTCCATATGTTTAGCATAGACAAAATTCTAAAACTATTAATTCACCATAAGTCGATTTTAAAATCCTTACATAAATCTCTCCTAAATGTCATTTTATATCACAATCTATTAAGCTGCTTTTCAATCTACTCTTAAATTTAATATCTCCATTGATGTCATAACACTATCCTAAGCAAAATAGTTCCAGTAAAGGGCAATCATAATAAATATTTTTGCTTCCTATAACCCTTGTCTAGTTTCTAATTATAAAGTTTGGAAAACTAAAGCTCCCTCCAAATATTAATAAAACATTTGATATGATAGTAATTAAGCTTTAGCAACTTTGTACAATTTTACAGCAACCAACTCTGTTACAACAAAGGTCACAAGTCACCACCACCCAAACAGACCATAACAACTTGCCAAAATAATGTCTTGTGAAGAATAATGTACATGATCTTTTACTTGACATTTTTGTGATAATTAATTAGAAGGACCCTATACCCAAAACCGTCATTTTAAAAGTGATAAGAACAAAGCGAAGATGAAGCTCAACCAAACTGAAGACTATGTCAAGGAAATTTAACCTTTTGCGGTGGTCTATACTCAGTTCTCAAAACCATTCTGTTCTACTTACATATAACTGTAGGGAACATCCATTTTTGTATAGCTAATTCACTCTTTGTATATAGATATTAATAGCAGCCTATATTATAAAAAGCTACTTGGTGTAGAGTGAAAGTTTTGATAATAAAGTTTACATTTTACCAAAAAAGCTGTTGGAAACATCAAAGAAATAAAAAAAATTTTAATACTTGTCCTTAAGGTATAGATTAAGAATATATTTATTATATTTTTTTATTATTAACTCATGTAAAAAAATAAAAGTAATTTTAATTTTATTAACAATCTAATTAAAATACTTCATATAATATTAATATTAAAAATAAAATTTATTTTTATAATTTTTTATATAAATTTAAAATGAAAAGGTATAACCGGTTGTAAGGATATTACAAATTTCAAGATATAATAAGGAGAAGCCATTATTTTAGGGCAAAAATCCTTGGCCAGCCCTTCACCTTACTGATTATAAGAGTATCAACCTTCAACTTATAATATAAAAGTTTTAGCCCTTTATATTACTGATGATTATGAGAGTATCAACCTCTCAACTTATAATATGAAAGTTTTAGCCCCTCATCTTTTCAATTTAAATGAAAAAAATCCCAAAATAAATGGCAATGTTATGTGCTTGTTAAAATTCCGTCACCCATTGTCATATCAGCGCCAACATGGTAATTTCTTGCCATCATGGACTACTAGTGTGGATAATAAAAGTTAGACTTGACAAACAGGTCAAATCCATTGAGTTTGTCACCTCAGATTTTAAGTTTGGTCATTTCAAATTTTAGATTAAAGAAGTAGATCCATGACTCACCTATACAAATTTCAAATTGGATCAAGTGAATCCAACTTTTTAAAAAATTAAAATTAAAATTAAAAATGTTTAATTTTAATATTTTCTTTATTTTTCTTTAAAAAAATTTAATATTAATTAATTATTTAGTAAAAAATCTTTTAAATTAATATTAACACTAATAATTTATTAAATAATAATAATTTTATAGTATTTAATTTTATTTTATACTTAAAAATTAAAATTAAAAGTATAATTAATAAAAATTTTAAATTAAAAAAAATTAATTAACTTTACTTGGATCACTTCGAGTTAACCTATCTCAATCGAGTCCAGATAATTTTGATTTGGATTATATCTGATTTTGAATTGATAACTTAGAGGTTTAAACCTATGACATTACTCATAGTAAATAAATTAGGTCGAATTTTTGAATTGGATCTTGACATAGTGGCCATCATGATGGCAAGGAATTACCATGTTAGTGTTGACATGACAATGAGTAACAAAATTTCACGAGTACACAATGTCACCATTCATTTTGGGTATTTTCATTTAGGCTAAAAAGATGAGGGGCTAAATCTTTCATATTGCAAGTTGAGGGACTAATACTCTCATACTCAGTAAGTTAAGGGGCTAAAGCTTTTATATTGTAAGTTGAGGGACTGATACTCTCATAATCAGTAAGATGGAGGGCTGGCCAAGGATTTTCACCTTAATTTATAGTAGGATAGGGTGAAGATTAAAGGAAGCTAGCAGTTTGACGAATTTTAACAAAATGGTAGGTAGACCTGCAGAATTCTACAATACAATGAGTGTGTGGAAGTTGGAACTTGGAACACGCTAAAGACGAAGAAATGGAAGACCATTGACTTGTTAACTTAATTACCTACTCTGGTCCCTCATGGAAACACAAGTCAATTAACCAACTTTGGAAATCTTGTTTCCTGGAAGCGTCCTACTAAAATTATTGAGAATGCAACAGATAAAAGAAGATTGACCTTTGATTTTAATTATAAGCAGAAGCCCCTTAACTCCAAAACTAAAACAAGAAAAAAACCATTAGCATGATTTCTATCTAATTTATCTCTTTTTTATAATTTGATTAAGGAATAACCATTCTATCCAACGAATATTTTGATAAAACTAAGAGTATCAAACTTGCAGAATTCAGATTTCAGTTTTATTTCTATTGTAGCTATATTGTTCTTCATTCCTTACAAATTAGTTGCTGGAATCAAACAAGCAGAACACCAAAATGATACAATAAAACACACATAAATCATAATTTAGTACACATAAATCACAATTCAGATTGTAGTCCTATCTAGTTTCATAGCAAGCTGCAATTAGCTCTTCTTACAATAGAAGATGCAAACCTCATGCACACCATCCCGTTACACACCCGATACACACTCTTAACAATTTCTGTTATATGCATTGACGATCTCTTGACTCACCCAACCCTTTCTGTCCTCACCAAATTCATCTTCCTCCTCACCTCCATCCTTATTCTAATCATCAGCAAGACAATTGCTAGCCCTACTAGGTTCCCACCTTCTTCCTTTTTTTTTTTTTTTTGGGGTTCTCCTGGAGAACCCAAATCTAGGTTCTCCAAGAGAACCTAGGAGAAAGACAAAAAAATAAGAAGAAGGAGAAAGGAAAGGAGAGAGAGATAGACCACCGGTGCATATAACGGAAATCATTAAAGTGTGTAACACATGTGTGTGCATGAATCATTACCCTACACCTGCAAGACAGAATAGATAAGTTGAGTCCTCAAAGTGTGAAGAAGCATGTTGAAACTTAAACAACCTCCTCAGGTGATTTACTCCGTTATTTTAGTGAAGTAATGCAACATGATAGTGTGAAAGGGTTATGTTGAAATTATGGGTGTACACAATTATTTGGACCATGATTGTGTTAAAAAAATTTACATTTTGGACAGTATGATTCACAGAACCCTATAATTCTTATCTTATTATGTGTTTAGCACAAAAAGGGTTATAAAACTATGAAAGTCTAACCTAAGGAAGATGACAGTTTGGAAATTTTGAACTGAAAGGTACAGTGGGCCATATGGTTTGATCTTGGAATTCAACAATACAAATCAGAGTGTGGAACACGCTCAAGTTAACTTAAAAGCAATGGAAGACCATTGACTTGTTGATTTGCCTACTCTGGTCTCTTTCTCTCAAGCTAGAAAACAAGACAGAATTCAATTAATCAACTCTGGAAATTTTAGTTTCATCGCTCGGAAGCATCCATGCAAATACAAAACGAAGACTTGACCTTTGATTAATGAGCAGGAGCTCCTTAAACCAAAAACCTTAAGGAAAATTGAAATTTCTGTTTATCCAAAACCATTATATTCACTTGGAGTGATAAGAACAAAATTAAGATCAACTTAGCTGAACAAAAATGAAAACTGTCAAAGGAAAAAAGGTCCAAATTTTACCTTTTGGTTCAACTATTTGAGTTTCGGCACCTTTCTGCTTGTGTATATAAATGGCTGCAATGGAACACATAGATTGAACAATGTCAACAGGGAACATAAAAGAATTAAAAATGACGCATTAATTTATTGTAAGTAGTAGACTATGTATATAATGACAACTTGGTGAAAACCATAAGTTGGAATTTCCCCGGATTCTTTATTTCTCCTGTAAGTATGTATTTTTTCTAAAAGATATTGGATTGTAGAACTTGGTAATATGCACTGAATTCTTCTAAGGGAAAGTAAATAAAAAAAAGTGGGACCGTGACGGACGTAAATACCACCACCACACTCTGTTTTCTATTTTTCCCGATCCAGCCTGAAAGGAAGCACCTAGCCCAAATTCTACTTTTACATATGGACTACTTTTACGTATGGACTTAAGTCCTGCTTGGTGGAGCTTCAGTTATATTATTTATATTTTATAAATTAAATTTTTTTTTAAAATTTACATTTTTAAACTATTTTTTAATCTTAAAAAAACTTCAAACTGTAAAAGATTAAAACATTAAATCTAAACTTTTTACAAACCTCCTTTTTACTCATTTTTTACTTACCTTTTTCTATTTTTAAAAGTAACTTTTAAAATTTTCTTTTAATAAAAATTTAAACTTATCACTTATGAACAATATATAAAAAAAAAAGCTCCAACAAACTCCACCAAACAGACCCTTAGCCTAACCAAAAAGGAAAAACCCTTTTTATAAGTCGTAATAATATCTAAAGTAAACCCAACATTCAACAAAGTATAAAAGCAAGTTCATGAGCAGCTCAATCATACTAAATGTTTTTGCTTCCTTAAACTCTTATCTGATTACCAACGAGGGGTTGGATCAAGTGGTAAGCGGCTTGTTCCAGCTTAAGCAAGGTCTCGAGTTCGAGTTCGAGTTCGAGTCCTTGTGGATGCAGCAGCCCCCGCTGGGAGACTCACCCACCATTTCCAGGTGCGCGACGCGGATCGGGTCCGGATTAGTCGGGGCGAAGCCCCGGATACCGGACGGGAAACCGAAAAAAACTCTTATCTGATTCCAATTATGAAAGTTTCAAAAACCTAGGGCGCCCTTTATATATTAGTAAAACATTTGATGCTTCGGCAATGAGGTTTCAGCAACTTTGTATAGGTTTACAGCCAACAACTCTGTACAACAAAAGATACAACCATCAAAACAGACTAACTTAACAAAATCAATATGTATAGGGCAAGGTGGTACCATAGAAAAACAAAAGGGGAAGACAGACCAAGTTTGTTGTTTTGACAACATATGATTTTTAAAAGATAACGTACAGTGGAACAGTCCACGAATATCCCATAAAATCATTACTATTATAACGTCATATAACTTAAAGCTTTCATATCTCTCTCTCAATGTGATAGGAATGGAATCTAACCAAGAAAAGAAAGAGAAACACCACAATATAACATTTATTCGAAATGCTGAAAGCTATCGACAAATTATTAAGAACCGATGGGAGGACCTGTTCAGATTAAATCAACACTTCATTGGAAGGTTTGTCAATGTTGTAATACAGAGGTCAGGAAGTGAAGGCTATTTTGCTATTGATCTATTGAATTAGCTCCTCTCTCTAAGACAAGTTAGGAAAAAAATCCACTATAACATTCTTACGTGCAAGTGGTACTAAGCATTACATTGGCCCCTTTCTTGATAATATGCTGAATTATGCCACTTTTCTTGCCTATTTTATGGTTCTGGAGTTAGCCTCTGTTAACTTAATGACAAATAATTAAGGACCGATGGGACCTGTTCAGATTAAATAAACACTTCATTGGAAGGTTTGTACATGTTGTAATACGGGGTTCAAGAATTGAAGGCTATATATTTTGCTATTGATCTGTTGAATTAGCCACACTCTCTGAGACAAGTTAAAAAAAAAAAAATTTCCATTAATAACATTCTCTTGTGAAAGTGGTCATGAGCATTACATTGGCCCCTTTCATGATAATATTCTGAATTATGCCACTTTTCTTACCTACTTTATAGTTCTGGAGTTTGCCTTCGTCACTGATACTAAATTATCCACCTTTGTCTTTAGAATATCATAAGATTAAAAAAAACAAGCAAAAAATTCACTATCTTACAATGACTCAGGTTCCCTAGAGCACAACCAAGTGGTTAAGAGCTTATCTCAAGTTCAAATCTTAAAATGGGCTGAGAGGGTCACTTTTGTAACAAACAAAAAATGCAGAAGTGGATTGCTTGCATTGTTGTTTTCATTGAAATATTGAACTTGCAATAAACAGATGTAGCACATAACATACCCACATCACAAAAAAAGCAACACCTCACCTTTGATGCAAACCAGCAGCCCTTCTAACTCAAAATAACCTGAAAGAAAAAAATTGAAACCCCATGAGTTTTTAGAATATTAACTGAATTATTTACAGAAAACAGAACTGATCATCTAGTTTTGTTATTTCTGCGGATGAAAGAAACAGAGGAAGAGGGAAAAGAAATTAGCCGTTTGATTGACGAGTCGAATCTCAAACCCTCCACTGCCGCCATTTTTGTGAATTGTGAGGAAAAAAGGGATGCTGAGACACAGAGAGTCATGGGAATTGTTCGACATTTCTAATCAACCGTCTTATGTGCTCAACCTAAAGCGTAAAACCCACTCCATTTTTCAACTCTATTTATTTTATGTTTGTACCTCACATTTTCATTGTTTAAAAATATAATAATAAACCGTACATGACCACCTCTCGACCTTTGATTATTTATTACCATTAAAATTTTGAATTAGGATTTCCACGCAGGGATTTTCATGTTTTTCTCTAATATAACTTTGAAAACATTTGATAAGGGAATTGGGAATTCAATTAAAATTGAAAATGAAGAATATGAAAAATGCTTATATTGATTGCATCAAAATTGCTTGACTTAAAACCTACGGAATTCAGATTGGATCTCAATTTCAAGCAACTCATTACAAATTTGTACATGATATAAAACAGAAGAACAAGCCATCTAAGCACACCTATCTAATATGAAAAATGTGGCTCTGAACAACAAACTATAGGTCATTTACTGCCAAAAGAAAAACTATGGTCCTGTTTCTCTGATTTTAATTAATCATCCATGTTTATCCTTGGGCTTTGGCAAGTACCATTGGAACTTCATCTGTTTATTTAAATATTACACTGCAAATTTGACAGATGATGCTACAGTTAAATAAAACTCAAGAAGTGAAGGCTAAATTTATTACTCAAGAAGTGAACGTTAATGATTGTGTTAACTGTACTATATCATCAATTTTAAATTCTAAAATAGATTTATTAAAAAGTAGTGGATAATTCATCATCTTCAAATGATTCAAACAACAGTACTAGCAATAATAAATGTTATCAAGAATTTGATGGGATTGCTCCAACAAAATCAAAACCCATCTTATAGCTCTTGCTCTTGTTACCTTAATGATATGGCTCCTACTAGATTATCCACTCCAGTCTTTAGATTCTCATAAAGATTAAAAGGGCAAGCAAACAAATCATCATCATCTACTAATGAGTCACTAGCAATACAATCATGCAGGAGAGATTTGCTTATATTGTTGTTTCCATTGAAATAAACAGACCTAGCACATAACTTAAGCGTAACCACTACAAAGAGAAAACAAGACCTTACCTTTATGCAAATCAGCAGCACCTTCAACTCAAACACTTGAAGAAAAGTTGAAAAGCCATGGGATTATATAATTAGTCACATAAAGCAGAACTGATATCCGGTTTTGTGATTTCTAGAGATGAAGAAATAGGGGAAGGGAGAAAAGAAATCACCCTGGTTCCGATATGAATCTCCAACCGATCACCATTTTTGTGAAGAAACACAAAAAGAGTCATATGGAACTGATAACTTCAGTCCTATCGTACATCTCTTGAGCATTTTACTATAAATTAGAGTTTTTGTTTCTCTCCTAGTCTACATTCGAAAGCTTTTGATAAGCAAATTGGGAATTCAATTAAAATAGAAAATGAAGAATGTGATAGAAACATGTATTAAGGACATCAAACTTTAGTTGAACTAAAGCCAATAGAGTATCTCAGCTTCAACAAAGTTATTACAAATTAGATGATACAAAAACAAAAGGGACAAACAAACCATCTAAACAGACATTAAATTCAAAAAAGAAAAAATAGTAAAATAAATATGGAGGACAGGTTGGAATTGTTGATGAGGGATCTTGTGGTAGCTGAAAAAAAATACTGGAATTTCAATTTGCAAGATTAGTCCTTGAGGTGATGAAACTCCTTGAAGCTGAAAGCAATAATAAGAAGTGAGTCGCTCTATTGATCTTTTTAATCAAGTAATGAAGTTGCTATGCAAGATTAACATAAATTTGTACCTACTTTCTCCAGGCTGTAGGGGGAGACTGATGGCTCTTAAAACTTCAATTTTATTCGCAATCTGGAGGCATGCTCTGTCACCAGCAAACCAAATGTTGCTACAATTAAATAAAGGTAGTCTTTCAAGTTGTTGAGGCAGACTCTCAAGTTGTTGAACAACAGATGTTTGCAAGGATGATCTAACTTCACATCCAGACTCCCACAAAACCAATGATTGCTCCTCGTTCCATACTTGGTTCAAACGATTTTCAAAATTCAACTCTGTCTTCTTTATTGTCATTGCCACCATAGTCTGTTGGTTTGCTCTTTGACTTTTCATGTTCCAGGTAAGTTGGTCTTAGAGGAAGCCCACAGGGTTCAGGATTACCAACAAATGCAGAAGCATCAAAGGTCTGCATTTGGGTTGATAATGGGATTCTTCCAAAATTTGTTATATGACGGGTTCAGAGTGTTGAGAAAATTTAAACGGGACATGCTCCAAGGAGGCTAACTTGAAAGCTGGTTTTGTGACAAGTCAAGTGATTCTGACTGTCTAATCTGCCCAATATATGAAAGAATCTTTCCTGTCAAATGATTTCTTGATAAGTTCAACTGATGCAGTCCAGAGAGACTCAAAATATTGACTGGAATTTCTCCTATTAATTTATTGCTTGAAAGATTGATAATCCTCAGATTCTTGAGATTTCCATCCCCATAATCACACTCCATTCCTTTCCACATTACAGATACTTTGTCAACGTAGCTTCTTGCATGAAAGAAATTCTCATCAATAATTAATAAACCATGCTTACTGCCTGAACTCTCTTTTTCAATTATTGCAGTAAGATTATGTATGCAACTTGGTATGCTTCCAGACCGATTGTTGTTGGAGAGGTCCATTAGCATAATATCTGCCAATCAGCATAATTGCAAGGGCATGTCTCCATTGAAATCATTGGATCTTAGGAGAAGGAAGGCAAGTGATCTTAGAACTCAAGTCCACAAATTGCAAGGCACTATAATTTCCTAAAAACCAAGGTATTTCTCCAAAGAAACTGTTGTTGCGCAAATCAAGTGTTAAGATGTGAAGACACTTATTGTAAATATTTTAGTATTTAGAATATTCTCTTTGTATACTTTATACCTTAAAATATTCTCTTTATAAACACCTATATATAGATCATTATACATATAGTATTATTTAAGAAAGCAATAAACCTTTCTTCAAATATTTCTCTTTCTTTTCTATTTCTAACATGATATCAAAGCTATAAGCTCCTAGTTCTTTTCTCTTATCATTGCTATTTGGTTTTTTGTGGAGTTGGATTTTCAAATCCATTCTAGATCTGAAACTTTGTTATTGAGATCTCTTCTCCTACAGATTAGATTGTTAATCCTCAATTCTCAAGCCTTTTTTGAGGTATTTTGTTGGTTTGTTATTTCGATCTTGGCATCTATTTCTTCATATTTTAGAATTTTTCAGTATTATGAGTTTTATTGATTCTATGGCAAGTTTTGAAAGGATCGTAACTCATCCTGCTACTACTATGGTTGCTAAAGAAGTGATAGACCAACCTAATGTCAACCTTGAATCCCTAAAACGTGTGATCTTAAATCTTTTTAATGTTCCTATTGCCTTATCTACTACTCCAGGTACCAAACCTTGGTATTTTGATTCTGGTTGTTGTAACCATATGTCTTCAATTATTGCTCATTTTTCTTCAATGTCACTAAATAATTCCTTTCCTGAAATTTATTCTACTTATGGTTCCCCTATAAATGTTAGTCACATTGGTAATATTTTTACAAAATCATTGACTTTACCAAATGCCTTCTTAGTTCCAAAACTTAGTTATAATCTTCTATCTATTGGTCAATTATGTGATCTTGGTCTTGAAGTAACATTTTCTACTTATGGTTGTCGTGTGTAGGACCCACGGATAGGACAACTTCTTGGAACTGGTCGCAAGGTGGGGCATTTGATTGAGCTCAACTATCTGCATATTCCTGATCATAAAATGGATACACCATCATTTCCAAATGATCGATTCATCCAAACCTTGCTTTGTGCAATTGGATTAAAGTCATTGCAAATTCCATGCCAACAAATCTTTCAAGCCTGTACTATTACTAACATTTCTCCTCTTCATTTGTGGCACTCATGGCTCGAACATGCCTCAGTCGATAAACTTCATCCACTTATCCCTCATGGTTTATTAGGATCTGTTCCAAATGAATCTTTGCATTGTGTGTCATGTCAATCTGCAAAAGAATCAGCTTTATCTTTTTCTAGTAGTCATTCTCTTTCTACTGCTTCTTTTGATCTCGTGCATTCTGATGTGTAGGGTCCATCTCCATCACCTACCATGGGGGGTTCCAAGTACTTTGTATTATTTATTAATGATCATACTCGTTTTACCTGGATATATCTTATGAAAAATTGCTCTGAGTTACCACAAATTTATATTGATTTTGCTACCATGGTCAAAACTCAATTCTCTAAAATTATCAAAGTTTTGAGAACTAACAGTGCCAATGAATATCTTAGTGCTAAACTTCAATCTTTTCTCAAAGAACAGGGTACACTAACGCAACAATCCTATCCTTACACTTTTGAACAAAATGGGCGAGTCGAACGCAAACACAAACATATCCTTGATTCTGTTCGTGCTCTGCTCATTTCATCTCCTTGTCCAAAGCGATTTTGGGGTGAAGCTGCTCTTACAGCTGTTTTATCTCATTAATCGGATTCCACCCTCAGTGATCAATAACAAGTCTCCATATGAATGTTTACATGGTATTCCTCTTGCTTATGATCTTCGTAAGATTTTTGCTTGTGCTTGTTTTGTTCTTCTTCCACCTTGTGCACATAACAAACTAGAGCCTAAAGCTCGACTATATTGTTTTTTGGGTTATGGGTGTTGACGTGCCAAAATGGATGGAGTCGTCATCTATCCAAATGATGTGGGATAGATCACCAAGGTCTACGTAGGCTCGGAGGGTCGGTTAAGCATGGGGAAGGTGTTAGGCACCCCACAACTTCCATATAATATGGTTACCATATACTTTGATTTTGGGGACTTTTCAATTTTATATCACAATAATAATTACAAAA
>BPVZ01000535.1:8468-19403 GCA_020521535.1 Rubroshorea leprosula | reverse complement strand
ATGTGCAATTGCAGGAGTAATTGTTGTGTCATTCTTCCTATTTGGTTTCAAGGAAAAACAAAGAGCAGTCTTGTGGATCTTTATCGAAGGAGCCATTTAGGCAACTTTCTTATGAAGCTCTCCTCCAAACAACAGACGGGTTTCTTCGACAAATTTAATTGGCAAAGGGAGCTTTGATTCTGTCTATAAAGGAGTTCTTCAAGAAGATGGAACTAATGTTGTAGTTAGAGACTTAGAGTGCTTTATCTTGAGCATGGAGGAGCTTCTAAGAGTTTCACAGCAAAGTGTGAAGCCTTAAGGGACATTCGTTATCGCAACCTTGTAAAGATCATATCTTCTTGCTCCAGCATTGATTTCAAAGGCAATGATGTCAAGGCTTTGATTTATGAGTTGATGGCCAATGGAAGCCTGGAAAATTGGCTGCATTCATCAGTTCAGGAAACAAATAACGGCCAAGGCAAAGTCTAGAGTCTAAATCTTTTGCAGAGGATAAGCATTGCTATTGATGTTGCTTCTGCTCTAGATTACCTTCATCACCCTTGCTTGAATCCAATTGTTCATTGTGATTTAAAGCTGAGCAATGTTCTTCTGGACATTGACATGACTGCTTATGTTGGAGATTTTGGGCTTGCAAGATTTTTTTCAGAGCTAACAATGCCAAATGAAAGTAGCTCAGTTGGAGTGAGGGGAACAATTGGTTATATTGCTTTAGGTGATCCTAATATAATATTACTTTATGATTTCAATCTTTTTCCATATTTCCTTAGCATTTTTTTTTGTTCAATCTAACCTATTGGTTTTCGCCAATGGCAGACTATGGCGTGGAAAGTGAGGTTACAATGCAGGGGATTGTATCCAATGATGGAATGGAATCCTAGTGTTAGAAGTGATAACAGGAAAGATACCCACAGATAATACCTTTGAAGGGGACCTTAACCTTATAATTATGCCAAAATGGCCTTTCCCGATCAAGTTGTGCAGATTGCAGAACCAAAGCTGCTACACGAAGCTGCAGCCAGTATTAACAGACGGATTCGTGCACGGGCAGCAAGTAGTAGCAACACGATGAACTGTCTGGTCTCTTTGATTAGGAATAGTGTGGCATGTTCCATGGAGTCACCTCAAGACTGGATGGGCATTTGTACCGTTCTCACTGAGCTGCAACTTGATCAGGAACAATCTTCTACGAGGCCAAGCAAACAACAGGCATAACTAGTCCAACCTCTAGGTCGAATGATCTTTAAACATATTTAGCTATGCAATAAGTAGAAAGTGTTCTGCTGTTCTTATCTTTTCTTTTTTTCCTTAAGGCAAGGAAAGCTGAAGTGTAGTGTTGGATTGCATTTGGCGTGTTTGAAGCACGATTTCTCTATTCTACTATTCTTGAAACTAAAAATAAAGGACGATAGAAAATGTTGGTAACTGGATTGTTTTTTCATTGATTCTAATTAGTTGTTTATGGTAAAATACAAATGGAAGACTTATCAACCCAAAGTTACCTCCACTGATCCACGGCTAAACAAGTGTCTTAGGTTAAAAGGTTAAGTTTCGAGGTTACTCACATTTAACAGTAAATTAAATTAAAAAAAAAACTCACCGTGGCATTCACGTCTATCTTGACAACATGCATCATTGAAAGGGTTGAAAAACTGAATGGATTAGATGGAAACCACCATTTCTTGAACTAAATCCACTGAAGCCACTAAGAAATATCTTCAGGGGACATGGCAGACAAAGAAGAATATCCCAAGTCATGACCTCTAGTCCACCATTTCTGTACAACCATGGCAGAATCGGCCACATAGCAGAGAATGGAGCCTCCTTTGGTTGAGGCCTTCACCGAATTGAGCCTTCCCCGTGGTTAATTGATGGATTTGAAGAGAATCCACTCTGTGATCGCCAGCTTGGCCCCAATCGGGCTAGAGAAGGGGGGAGAAAGAAGAAACGCTTGAATTTTGTGCGTTTTGTTCATTTCAATTTGATAAATTTTGTTTTCTGCTCTTTCTCTTCTGAACTTCTAATAATTTAGTCCCTTTTCTTTTCCAATTTTCATGTTAGTCCCCATTTTGGTCTCAGAAAGGAAATCACAATTAAAGTTTTTTGAGTTTTCAATTGAGTCCAAAATAGTAGTAAGAAAATCCTTAATTAATCCCTCCTTTAGACAAAATATCTAGAGTTTTGAAATGATTAATTGTAAAAAATTGAATCTTTTCAATAAATTACAAATTAAAAAAAAAACAGATTTAAATTTATATTTTAAGATTTTGATTTTCAAAAATTGATTAATTTTAAAAAATGTGATTAATTAAGAAATTGATTCAAAGTTCATAAATTAAGAAAATGAGCGTATTACACTAAGCTTGCTCTTTTATGACCTTTTTCTTCTTTTTTGCACAAGAGTAAGTTGTAAAAACACTAGCTAATAATAATAAAAATAAATAATAAGCTGTAAAACATGAAATGTTGAAATGGGAATATGGGATGATTCCTTTCCAATTATAAGCAATCCTTTTGGTGCCAAAGTTCCAGCTCAAAATAAATAAATAAATAATCCAGCAATAATTAAAATTACCACTGCGAACAGAAAAAATAACAGTTTCTAGTAGGCCAGTGAAAAGGTCAATGCAATTATAGAAAGCCAAAAAAGGATGCCAATTAATCAATTGCAGAGTAAAAACATTAAGGAATTGATTATCCTTGACATTAATGAGTGACTAAAAGAAGTGATAAGTCAATCAACAAAATATGGTATCTTGCTCCTGACCTGTAAATTACAGAGACATCTAAGTGCCTGTTTTGGCCAATGGGATATTTAGAACTTGCATGGCTAAGTCTTTGGACCTACATTCTATCAGCAAACCACTTGTTTAGACTTGATGTTAACTTTAAGGTGAACAAAGACCTCACAGTATCCACAAACTTTATGAATCTCTAATATTGGTCCCATGAATTTTCAAACAGACATGGATTAGAGATGATGGTTTCAATTGAAAATTTGCCAATACTCATTTGTACCAGTTAGTGGAAACCGCATATAATATTCTAATGAATGTGTTTGTCCCAGAATATGCAATATCACCACCAATTTCAAAAAGATGCTATTTTTTTGGGTATATGAATGATTACCGCAATGTTATGTTCAAAGATGGCTGCTTCAATATAGAGTAAAGGTGAAAATAAGGATTCTAACTTTGCATTTTTTTTTTTATTTAAAGATGTTAATTTTGTCATTTTTTAAGTAAAGATGTCAATTTTCAATTTTTTTCTATTTAAGGATATCAATTTTGAACTTTTTCTATTTAAGGATGTCAATTTTTAACTTTTTCTATTTAAAGATCAATGGGTAGTGATGCTAACATCGGCTAACATATTTTTTTAGGTTAAATATATGAATTGGTCCCTTAAATTTTATACTTTAACCAATTCATCCTTAAACTTCAAAAAGTACTAAAAACATCCTTCAATTTCAATTTTCAATTTCGTCTTTCCATCAGTTAAATGTTGTGTAGCTAATTTTTTTGCTAAGTGATTGATTATTTTACATTTTCAATATTAGGTAGAAAATCCATCATGTAAAAAATGATTATATGGATTTTTTTAATTTTAAATAATTTAAAAACTACTTTAATTCTTAATTTTACTTTATTCATATTTAAAAATTAAAACTTGATATATTTTCCCATTTAATTAGTCCCACCTACCATTTAATAAAATTAAATAAAAGTTAATTAATTTTTCCATGAATTAAGAAATAATTTTATTAATTAAAAATTGAAGTTAAAGGATGTTTTCGATACTTTCTGAAGTTCAAGGATGAATTAGTTAAAAAATAAAAGTTGAGGAACCAATTTAGGTATTTAACCTAAAAAATATGTCAACTGGGCATTACCACCCATTAATCCTTAGATAGAAAAAGTTGAAAATTGACATCCTTAAATAAAAAAAAAATTAAAAGTTGACATTCTTACTTAGAAAATGATAAAGTTAACATCTTTAAATAAAAAAAAGTACAAAGTTGAAATCCTTATTTGTACCTTTACTCCTTCGATATAATATTTAAATCTAAAAACTTATTTAAATTGAAATTTTAAGATTTTGATTTGCAAAAATTAATTAATTTTAAAAAATGTGATTAATTAAGAAATTAATTCATAATTCATAAAATAAGAAAATCAACCTATTACACTAGAGTACTTTTTTTTATAATGCTTCTCGGTAATTTAATTTTTAGTTTTTATATCTTTTTATCATTTTAAAATATAAAAAAAATATTAATTAAAATAAATATTAAATATATTTTATATTTTTTTAAGATTTTAAAAAACCGAGAAAACTAATAACGACAACTATAAACTAGTACTTCTAAACTAAGTCTAAGCTTGCTCTTTTATGACATTTTTCTTCTTTTTGCTCAAGAGTAATAAGTTGTATAAAATGCTAATAAAAGGAATTAAAAAAAAAAAAAACTGTAAAAACATGAAATGATGATATGGGAATACGGAATATATGATTCCTTTCCCATTATGAGCAATCCTTTTTGTGCCAAAGTTCCAGCTTAAATGCATAATCCAGCATTAACACTTTTCGAAGGCAAGAGAAAAGGCCAATGCAATTATAGGAAGCAAAGAAAGATACCAATTAATCAATTGCAGAGAGAAAACATTAAGAAACAGATTATCCTTGACATTAATGATTGATTAAAAGAAGTACTAAGTCAATCAACAAAATATGGTATCTTTCTCTTGACAAAATATGGTATCTTCCTCCTGACCTGTAAATCACAGAGCCATCCAAATGCCTCTTTTGGCCAGTGGGATATTTAGAACTTGCACGGCTAAGTCTTTGGCCCTGCATTCTATCAGCCAACCACTTATTTACACATGCAGTTAATTTTAAGATAATCAAAGACCTGACAAAATGCACAAACTTTCTTATATAAAATGTTCCTGCTACAACTTGTAAGAATTGTAATCCGATATATGTTGCCCCAAAACACAAAAAAAAAACAATGAGAATGATTCTTTCCACTTTTGCTAGCGTACAGGCATCGCTTGCAGTCATAGAAGAGACAGAGTTTTAGTTCTTTTGAATTCACCTGTTCTATTTTCCTTGTTATTCAATGAGAATGGCCCTAAGTGACTCATATCTTGCGGTCTTGCAACGCATCACCACTCAACTCTCCTCCAAAGCTCTGATCAGCTAAACAATTCTACCGTTCTTGAAACTTCTAGCAAAGAACAGTAGAATCTCAGAAGATTTTGCAATTTGCAAAATTTGATGTCTCTCAGCTGGTATTTACAGAAATGTTGTTAATTAGGGTGTTTTTTCATTAATTCTAATTAGTTGTTTATGGTCTAATACAAACAGATGACTCACCATGGCTTTCATACCAATCTTGGCAACATGCATCATTTAAAGGATTGAAAACTGAATGGATCAGATGGAAACCACCACTACTTACTTGAATTAAGTCCAGTGAAGCCACTTTGAAATATCTTCAGGGGACAGCAGAGACAAAGAAGAAAAAAATCAAAAAGCAATGACCTTTTGTTAACCGCAAGAGTCTTAGTCTTTGTGTTGGAAATATTGTTAGAGTTGTGGTATTCAAATTAACCTGCAAAATTGATGAAATGAAAGCCGAAAATTGACAGCAAATGAAGTTGCCAATTTGACAGCTAATATGACAGCAATTTAGCTGCAAATATGACGGAAATGAAGCTGTCATATGACAGCAAAAGTGTGCAGCAAGCTAAGCTGCAAATGTCAATGAGTCAATGACAATTCAAAGTATTTGGCAGGCACTTCTAAAACCCCTGTTTTTCTATAGGAATGACAATGAAATCACAAGTTGATCTTTGTAACAATGCGGGCCAGAATTGTATCTTCAAAAAAATTGATGCCTCAACCGTTGGAGTCCAGTGATGAAAATTAGAATTATAATCAGCGTAGGAAAAAATGAAAAAGAAAATCACAAAAGTCATGATCTTTGATCCATCTACCTATCTTTGCTCCATTTCGTGGAATAGGACTAGCAAGTCAAAGTCTTTGGCCTTAATTTCAGAAATCAAAATTTAGGTAATATTCTCACCAACGTCATGACACGTTTATCATAAAACCCAACATGGTGCAGAGTTACAAAGACATTAGCCACAAAAGCACTTGTGTTGGAAATGAAAATGCAAGGGATAATCTCCTATGCAATCTGTTATCAAGCCATTCTACTCTTGCTTTTCCACATTCTAAGTTCCCAATCTGGAGCAAAGGCCACTCCGATTTCTACCGGAAATGAAACCGATCATCTGGCCTTGATAGCCTTCAAGTCCAAGATTTCAAATGATCCTCAGGGGATTTTGAAGTCCTGGAACGATTCTATCCACTTTTGCTGGTGGGCAGGCATCACTTGCAGTCATAGAAGACACAGAGTCACCATCTTGGATATATCGTCCAGAGGCTTGGTGGGTTCTTTATCTCCTTCCATAGGGAACTTGAGCTTTCTTCGTGAGATTAGACTTTCAAATAACAGCTTTCATGGGGATATCCCACTTGAAATTGGACGTCTATTCAGATTACAGCGACTAAATCTGAGTTACAATTCCTTTGAAGGAAAGCTCCCAGCCAACTTGTCTGGTTGCTCCAACCTCAGTGTCCTCCACTTGGATGACAACAAGTTAGCAGGAAAACTTCCAGTGGAGCTTGCTTCCCTGTCGAAGCTTACATATCTTTCTATTCGTGACAATCATTTCACCGGAGGGATCCCACCTTTCCTTGGGAATCTTACATCTTTAATATACTTGGCTGCACGTCTTAATAACTTTGGAGGTAGGATTCCAGATGCCCTAGGTCGATTGAGAAGCTTAAAACGTCTTTCACTTGGAGGAAATAACATCACCGGTAAGATCCCCCCATCAATCTATAATCTTTCTATGCTTTCCATTTTCGCCTTGGGTCAAAATGAACTGGAAGGTGATCTTCCATGGGACATAGGGCTCACCCTTCCTCATCTAACATTCTTCCAAATATGGGAAAACTATTTTAGGGGGCAGATTCCAGTAACATTATCCAATGCTTCAAAACTTAGTCTCATTGACATGGAAATAAACAATTTCTCTGGCAAAGTAACAGTTCCCTTCGGGCATCTTCAACAGCTTGTAGCCTTGGGTTTGCAGAATAATCATCTAGGAAGTGGTGAATCCGATGAAATGAACTTTTTCAGTTCTTTGACCAACTGTAGCAATCTGAAAACATTACATCTTGCTACTAATAAGTTCTCGGGAAGATTGCCTAATTCTATAGCCAATTTCTCTACCAATCTAATGGAACTTGAAGTTGCAGAAAATAACTTATTTGGAGAAATCCCTTCAGAATTAGGGAATCTTGTAGGCTTGAATTTGTTTGTAGTAGGAAACAATCAGCTTATTGGAAAAATTCCAAAAGAAATAGGCCTACTTAAACAACTGCAGTATATAGATCTTAGCATGAATAAATTCTCGGGAGAAATTCCAGATTCTTTTAGAAATTTAACATTATTGACTGAGCTTTATCTTGATAACAACAAGTTAAATGGTAGTATACCATCAGGCCTTGGGAAATGCCAGAATTTGTTGATATTGACAATTAATGACAATGACCTCAGCGGTTCCATGCCCAAAGAACTTTTCAGCATTTCTTCTCTGAGTCGTTTTCTCGACCTTTCTCATAATCATTTGGTTGGATCATTACCTTCAGAAGTTGGTAAATTACAACACTTAGGGAGACTGGATGTATCTGAGAATAAGCTCTCTGGAAAAATCCCAAGTAGCCTGAGTGGTTGCACCAGCCTTGAGATCCTTAAACTGGAGAAAAACAAGTTTCAGGGCAACATTCCTCCATCTTTAAGCTCTATGAGAGGAATTCGAGCAATTGATCTCTCTTGCAACAACTTGACTGGTAATATCCCTCAATACATGGAAAAACTTGCATTGGAGTATTTGAATCTATCTTTCAATAATTTGGAAGGAGAGGTTTCAACAGAAGGCATCTTTGCAAATGCAAGTGTGGTGTTTGTTGGAGGAAACAAGAAACTTTGTGGGGGAATTGCTCAGCTTGGGTTGCCCAAATGCAACAGCAAACAAGGAGACAGAGGAAAACTTTCACCAGTGATGACAATAACAATAGTTGTCTCCATTACATGTGCAATTATAGGAGTAATTGTTGTGTCTTTCTTCCTGTTTGGCTGGTCTAAAAGGAAAAACAAAGGCCAATCTTCTGGATCTTTAATGAGGGAGCCATTTAGGCAACTTTCTTATGAAGCTATCCTCCAAGCAACTGATGGGTTTTCTTCAACAAATTTAATCGGCAAAGGAAGCTTTGGTTCTGTCTATAAAGGAGTTCTTCAAGAAGATGGAACTAATGTTGCAGTCAAAGTGCTTGATCTTGAGCATCGAGGAGCTTTCAAGAGTTTCTTAGCAGAGTGTGAAGCCTTAAGCAACATTCGTCATCGGAACCTTGTGAAGATCGTAACTTCTTGCTCCAGTATTGATTTCAAAGGCAATGATTTCAAGGCTTTGATTTATGAGTTGATGGCCAATGGAAGCCTAGAAAACTGGCTGCATTCATCTGTTCAGGAAACAAATAATGGCCAATCCAAAGTCCAGAGTCTTAATCTTTTGCAGAGGATAAGCATTGCTATTGATGTTGCTTCCGCTCTTGACTACCTTCATCACCATTGCTTGAATCCAATCGTTCATTGTGATTTGAAGCCGAGCAACGTTCTCCTGGACAATGACATGACGGCTCATGTCGGAGATTTTGGGCTTGCAAGATATTTTTCAGAGCTAAGAATGCCAAATGCAAGTAGCTCCGTTGGAGTGAGGGGAACAATTGGGTACATTGCTCCAGGTGATCAAAATATTCTAGTTCTTTATGATTTCAATCTTTTAATTTCTATATACCCTTTAGTATTCTTTTGTTCAACCTAATCTTTTGATTTTCATCAATGCCAGAATATGGCATGGGAAGTGAGGTTACAATCCATGGGGATGTATATAGTTATGGAATTCTAGTGTTGGAGATGATGACAGGAAAGAGACCAACAGACAGCCTCTTTGAAGGTGGCCTTAACCTTCATAACTATGCCAAAACAGCCTTACCTGATCAGGTTATGGAGATTGCAGACCCAAAACTCCTACATGAAGCTCAAGCAGCTACCATTAACAGTCAGATTCGTGTTCGGGCACGGTATAACAGCCTAAGGGATTGTTTGATCTCTATGATTAGAATTGGCGTGGCATGTTCCGTGGAGTCACCTCAAGACCGTATGACCACAAGTGCTGTTCTCACTGAGCTGCATATGATAAGGAACAATCTTCTACGAAGCCAAGCACACTACTAGCATATCTCTAGGCTCTGGGTCTGAATGTTATTCAATATATTCAGTTATGAAATAAGTGAAATGTTTTTCTTTCTTTCTTTTTATTTTTTTCTTCGGTTTGTGAGAAGCAAGGAAAGCTGAAAAGTGTGTCGACTCGAATCATGTTATATAATGTTTATAAATTCTGTTTGCTCATCTCAGCTTCTACGGTGTTCTGGGGATCTCCTCCCTTCACCACTTGGGTTTTGCTTGTCTCTCATGAGCTCCCACCATGGCTGTTTATAGCTGGAGGAGACCTTCAACTCTCCCGTCCGATCATTCCTCAACTTCTCACCATTGATCGATAACGGCATCTCGGAGAACCATCGTTCTAGCTCGGTGCTGGACCCATGGGGAAGAGGAATCGGCCACAATGCAGAGGATGGAGCTTCAATTGGTTAATTGAAGGGTTTAAAGACAATCCACTCTGCGATCGAGGGTACGGTGATGTACTTAGCCCTAATCCAACTTAAAGGAGGAAGACAGACAAAACGCATGACATTTGTGCGTTTTGTTAATTTTAATTTAACTACTTTTGTTTGTTATCCTTTCTCTTTTGGAGTCTCAAAGCTTTATCCCTTATCTTTTCTTTGATTTCATTTTAGTCCCTGAAATTTACAAATAAAGTTTTATGAGCTTTCATACGAGTCCAAAATAATAAAATCTTGAATTAACCCTTTTTAAACATATTCTATAAAATTTTGAAATCTTTTCAATATATTACAAATTAACAAAGCTTGATTTGAATTTTGAATCTTAGGATTTCAACGTTCAAAAATCAATTAATTTTACAAAGATGAAGTCTAAGGATCATTAAAAAAAAAAGCGTTAAAGACAAATTTATAATTTTATCTTTTTTAATTTCAAAAGATACTCTAATTTCTTTTTTTTTCTTCTTTTGTCAAAAAAAAAATGATATCTTAATGTGTAAATAATTTAGCTGTTAGTGTTGTTTTCAACTCTTGAGTAATTGCTTGAAAGTTAAGAAAAATGAATTTAGAAAAAGAAAATAGAGTTTTAAATATGATGATTTCATATAATTTGACACGATACCCTTGAACCCTCTGAACTTTTGCTTTTTATATTCTTTCAATGCTTTTAAACGTTTCAATGGGTTTAGAAAGAGAAAATGGAGTTCTAAATCTTATGATTAGGTTATGGGGATCACTGATCCAAAGCTCCTACACCACGCTCAAGCAGCTACCATTAGCAGTCATATTCGTGTTCGGGCTCAGTATTACAGCCTAAGGTATTGTCCGATCTCTATGATTAGAATTGGCATGGCATCTTCTGAGGAGTCACCTCAAGACCTGATGAGCACAAGTGCTGTTCTTACTGAGCTGCATCTTATAAGAAACAATCTTCCAAGAAACCAAACAAACTACTAGCATATCCTAACCTTTGAGTCTGGAAGTTGTTAAACATATTTAGTTATAAAATATATAATAAGCAGAAAGTTTTTGTGTTATTATTATTTTTTGGTTTGTGAGAGGCAAGGAAATAAAATGTCAGATTCTATTTTCCTATTTATGAAGCACAATTTCCCT
>BPVZ01000533.1:13729-26119 GCA_020521535.1 Rubroshorea leprosula | reverse complement strand
TAGAAGAAGACAAAGACAAAAATTGTAGTTTAGGGAATGTATAGTTGACATTGATATTTGCTCTCCAAGACACATTGTTATTTGAAAGGTTTAATTCCTCTAAATCACTTGACTTTCTTAAGATATTTGGAAATTCACTCAAATGACAAGAAGCTAGATGTAGGACTCTTAGTTTGGGTAATGTATAATTGACATTGAAATTAGTTTTCAAAGACAAATTGTTGTATGAAAGAGAAAGATATTCAAGATTTTGAAATTTTGAAAACATGTCTAACTCTAATGTACCATTCAAGTCATTTTCTGATAAATCAAGAGAAGTAAGATTCACAACATTTGTTATAGAGCTAGGAATTGTTCCGTTGAATAAGTTACCACTTAAGTCCAAATAGACTAACTCTGAAAATCTACCTAAATCAAAAGGAATGGGACCAGAAAACAGATTATATGAAAGAGAAAGGAAAGTAAGTTTTGTGAGGTTGGAAAGTGATGCTGGGATCAGACCACCTAAATTGTTCGATGAAAGGTCCACCATACTAAGCTGTGATAAGTTCCCTATTGAAGATGGAATGGAACCTTTCAAGCTGCACTTAAATAGATTTAAAACTTTCAATGACTTCAACTTGCTGACCGAGTGAAAAAGTTCTGAGCAATTCATGTCGTATAGATACAAAAATTCAAGAGGACTACTCAAATTAGGCCTTGAAAGACTAACAGTAAGTTGTTCACTTCCACCTAATGTAAGAGACTTAAGTTTTGGAAACTGGAGAATGTTGTGTGGAAATTTTCCTTTCAAGTCAGAAAAAGAAAGATCAAGATCAATCAAAGAAGAAGAAAGATTCATTACGTAACGAGGATTCAAGGATGACAAGTTCACTTCCCTAAGGATAAGTTCTCTTATCTCACTTAAGTTTTGAGCAAGATTCTTGAAAGTTGTTTTTTCAAGTTTCAACTCAGAATTAGAGAGATTAAGTGAAACTAACTTAGAAAGGTGGGTGATCTCGTTCGGAACTTGTCCTGAGAACACGGAGTAAGAAAGGTCAAGGTGCTTTAAGCTCACAAACTGACCAATTTCCCTAGGAATCTTGGAAAGCTTAAAATCATTGTGGGAAAGATTGAGGCTTTGCATACTTTTGATGAGAAAAAGGCTGCTGTTGGAAGGGAAGGAGCCATAAAGGTTGCTGCAGCTGAGATCAAGATCAATTACATTACCCGTGACATTGTCACAAGTGATCCCATCCCATAAGCAACAGTCTGTACCCTCCTTCCATGACTCTGTATAAGAGTAAGATTTAACACCAGAAAAATATTCACACTCAGAAGAAGCACTCTTATTGATGGAAAAAGCACTAATGAATTGCAACAACACTGTGGCATGCTCGTGAGAGCAGAGCTGTGTTGCTGAAGAAGAAGAAAACGATGAAGAGAACGAAAAAGCAAGGAAAAACGAAAGCAGGAAGACCAATGGACAGAGCTTTAGTGAGAACCCCATATTTTCTCTTAAAAGAGTTGAAATAGTAATGGATTTCTTGTGATTTTAATGACTGGTATACGGTGGTATTTATAGGAGAATCAATACGTTTACATATCAACCATTTACTGAACTAAAAGAAATCTTCTCTATAAGATCATTCTGGGTAGCTTCCTACTTGAAGACTTTAAGAAGAGTACTGTACTTGTCATGTGGACTTGAGATTCCTATCCAACCGTTTAAATGTTGATCTTTCATTTCTCATCTATCAATTTGATTAGTACTCAGTGCTCCACAAAATTGTTATCTGTTTCAGTGATTGATTTTGTGATGAAAATTAACATAGAATTAAAAATAAGAATGTTGAAAAGTCTTTTTAGACTAGAAGACAATCACTTAAATATTTTTCTATGGAAGAAATTAGAGAGCCTTTGATTTGACTGACAAACTAGAGACGTCTATTGAGTACGCAAAACTTCTTGAAAAAATGTGCATGTGCTTGATAAGGAATGGTATAAAAAGTAAATTAATGCAGAAGCAAAACTATTAAGAGAGTTAAAAAGTATCATGTTTTTGGGGTCAGCAAAAATCCATGAAAACTGAAAATTAATGAAAATTCATATTATAAGAGAACAAAAATCTGAATGTTATTTTCTAAATTAATGTAAAGGATTTGCCTAGTGTTCATATATATGGTTGTGGAGAGAAAATTAACAAATTAATTGTTGAATGTTATTTTCTTATTGGATTGAGTGGCCATTAGATTCAAAGGAAAAGTTTTCGTGAGGAGAGGGACGATGTCTCATTTTTTTTAAATAAAAAAATGAAAGTGACTGCTTTAATTTCTTTTAGAGTGACGAAAGGGGCGATAAACATTTTCCTAGAAACACATGCCTCTGTGTAGGGGAATTGTGTTTTTTTATTTTATTTATTTATTTTTTTTATGCACTATAAGATTAACTGTATTTATTAATTAGAATGTAAACGATTTTAGATGATAGATGAGATTACTCTTTAGAATTATTCTTTTTAAATTTTTTCTATGGTTTCTCATGTTAACTTAACTACCTTAAAATTTTTTTAAACTCTCAATAAAGTATTAAATTTAATATTTAATTTTTTTTATAAAAAAAATAAGAATAAAGTGTCACATTAAAGTAATTAAATATGAATGTGAGATGACTAATGGGTTAAAGCCTTAGTGTTGGTAACCACGGCTTTCCCGTCGGGTATAAGGAGCATCAACTCACTACAAGCTAGTTGCTATTAAATTGATCGGCAAATTAAATTACTTATTAATGCCCCTAGAGGATATTCTAAACTCGATTGATCCTCCTACTATTGAGAAATCACAGCAACTGGAGTTGTCAAAGCATGAATCACGTGAGAAAAATAGCTCAGCAGATATGGAAACAATATCAGGAAATCAGGCTCAGCAATTATGGAAACAATCTCAAGAAGGCAGGGACAAATCATATTCAAAAGCAACGGTCAAATAATGTGCCGTTGAGCTTCCTCAATGTCAGGCATAATTATAGCCTCAATCAACTTTTCTGTAAATATAAATACATCTCTTGTACACCAATGAATATAGTGAATACAAGTTCAGTATTCTGTCAATCTTTCTTTGCTTTTCTTCATGGTATCAGAGCAGGTTGTTGCGTGCATCTGAATACCAAGTGTTGTGTCCTCTTGCATCTGAATTCACTCTCTTCCTGTTTTCAAATCTAACTCACAAGAAAATCAAACTCATGGCAAAGAACCAGAATTTGCTTACCATTCAAAGCTTCCACCAGATGGCAAGCCTTGTGTCGGTCAAGCTGTCAAGCACAAATTTTCTGCTATGGAAATCACAGATCTTTCCACTAATTCGTAGCGCTCAACTCATACATCATCTAGAAGAAGAGGCTCCAGCTGCAACGATCAGCAAAGGTGGAAAAGAAGAGCTCAATCCTGACTATGCAATTTGGCTAAATAATGATGGCTTACTTACTAGCTGGTTACTTGGAACCATGAATGAAGAAGCATTGAGCCTCGTCGTCGGCTGTGACTCAGCTTTTCAGATCTGGAAGTGCTTAAAGGAACATTATTTGGCATCAACAAAGGAGCAAGAATTGCACCTTAAAGGCCAATTAGTAGTCAAACGAGGAGATGATGAATCTCTTGAAGATTTCATAAGAAAATTCAAGAGAACTTGTGACAGTTTAGCTGCTATACGTAAGCCTGTTGATGACTTAGACAAAGTGTTTCAACTCTCCAGAGTAGTAGGGGGACGGTACCAGCCTTACAATCTTGCTGTCTTATCTAAGCCCCCATATCCTACCTTTAATCAATATATTGCAGGGTTACAAAACAATGAAAGAGATTTGCAGGTTGCTGAACAGGAAAGCAAGGATAAAGTTCCAAACTATGTCCAAGCCTTCGTTGCACAAAGGGGCAGAGGTCAACGTGGTAGAAGCAATGGTAGCAGGTACTTCAACTCTAGAGGTAGAGGATTTGTTTAAGCTGGAAACTATCGACATAATGTGTCCAACCATAGGAATCCTATGATCAACAACAATCCTATACCACAACAAGCCATACCACGAAAATTTCAACCGAGAAATTCAACACAACAAGGTGAGAATCAGTGTCAAATCTGTGGTGTTGCAGGCCATACAGCCTTAAAATGCTGGTACAGATTTGACCATGCCTATCAAAGTGAAGAATTACCTCAAGCTCTTGCAACGTTAAGCCTATTGGAAGACAAGGATCAAAACACTTATGTTGATACTGGAGCTACTGACCACATGACCTCAGATACAGGTAAACTTTATACTAAAAGACCTTATCGTGGTAAACAAAAAGTTTTCACAGGTGATGGAACTCCCTTGCAAATTTCGCATATTGGTTCTACCTCCATTGGTTCTTTAAAACTTAAAGATGTTCTAGTGGTTCCTAATCTCAAGAAAAATTTACTTTCTGTTAGTAAGTTTACTGATGATAATTCATGCATTTTTGAGTTCTCATCTAACGGTTTTGTGATTAAGGACCAAGCAACACAGGCGGTGCTAGCCAGAGGCACTAGGAAAGGGCAGCTGTATGCATTGGATGAAGAGGAAAAACATGTTCTTGCTGTTATTTCAAATAAGGCTACTGATTCTATTTGGCACCAAAGACTAGGACATCCAAATTCTAGTGTTTTAAAAACTCTAGCATCAAAGAACAGTATTATTGTATCGAATTGGACTAAGCCTTCCTATTTGTGCACTAGCTGTCAAATGGGGAAGAGTTGTAAGCTCCCTTTTTCAAAAAATAATGAAAGAACTGATTCACCCTTTGAAAAAATACATTGTGATTTATGGGGGCCTTCTCCAGTGCAATCTATTAATCATTTTGCCTATTATGTGATATTTGTAGATGACTATAGTAGGTTTACATGGTTTTATCCTTTGCATAGAAAATCTGACTTCCTTAGTGTTTTTCTAAAGTTTCAGAAGATGGTTACAAATCAGTTTCATAAAAGCATCAAAATATTCCAATGTGATGGTGGAGGAGAATTCTCTAGTAGTGCTTTCATTAAACACTTAGAAGACTGTGGCATCAAGCAACAAGTATCTTGTCCTGGTACTCCAAAACAGAATGGTGTTGCAGAAAGAAAGCATAGACACATCGTCGAGACAGGTTTAACTATGTTAATTCATGCTAATATGCCATTGCGTTATTGGACTGACAGTTTTTCTACTGCTATTTTTCTTATTAATAGGATGCCCACTCCTGTACTAAACAATAAAACTCCATATTATCTACTGTATGGTAAGGTTCCTGATTATTCAATGATAAAAGTTTTTGGATGTCGATGTTTCCCATACCTTAGAAATTATTCTGCACACAAACTCCAACCGAGGTCCCTACCTTGTGTTTTCCTTGGGTACAGCCAAATACATAAGGGATATAAATGCTTACATCCTCCTACTCAACGTATTTATATATCTAGACATGTTGTTTTTGATGAATATTTTATGCCTTATATTGATCTTACAAAGCTTTCAAAGGATGTTAATACAGATGGAGAATTATGCAAGTACCCTGACAGTGATGAATGGCTTCAAGCCTCAGCAAACTTACAACCTTCAAGGCACTTGGATGAGAATTTGTTGACTTTCTTGACACCTTCACACCGCACCATCACTTCTAATGAGGAGGAAAATAATCACAACAGCAACAACCTTAAAGGCAATGTTGAAGAAACTATAAGAGGTGCTCCCAATCCCTGTCGAGAAGAAACCAATGTGACACCATCACAAATCCTGACCAGAGAAGACAGCACTCAATTAAATAATACTCAAGAGGATTCCAGGTCTTCTCAATCATTCGAAGGATCTAATTCAAAAGAATCATCATCCGCCCAAGAAGAATCTGGATCTCCTCAACCGTCGGAAGTCTCTGACTCTGCTCCCTTAGAAGCAACAGATGGACATCAGCACCTTGAGGAACCTGTTGTTTCTAGCCCAAGCTTAGCACGAAGTGGAACAACTCCTCCACCTCATAATGCTTCCTCGGTTTCCCATCATCCTATGCTGACTAGAACCCGAACTGGAACTCATACAGGACATGTGAAGACCAATTTTTCTAGACATGCTCATACTATGACCACTAATAAGTTTTCTTTGCACATTGCAGGGCCTGACATTCATGAACCGAAATCTGTCAAAACAGCACTAAAAAGCTCACACTGGGTCAAGGCTATGCAAGAAGAACTAGTTGCCCTGCAAAAGAATGCAACATGGACACTGGTTCCACCACCTTCACCATCTATCAATGTTGTAGGCTCCAGATGGGTATTCAAAACTAAGCTTCATTCTGATGGCAGTTTGGACAGATTCAAGGCACGCTTAGTCGCTAAGGGATTCTCTCAGATACCAGGAGTAGACTTTGATGAGACTTTTAGCCCTGTCCTTAAACCGACAACACTACGCTTAGTTATAGCACTAGCCACCACCCTTAAGTGGCCTCTTCGACAACTAGATGTGAAGAATGCCTTCCTTCATGGACAACTTAAAGAAACAGTATATATGACTCAACCACCAGGCTTTGAAAATCCAAGTTATCCTAACTATGTCTGCAAGCTCAATAAATCCATCTATGGGCTCAAACAGGCTCCAAGAGCATGGTTTGATACTTTCACCTTACATCTTTTGAAAATGGGTTTTAAGTGCAGCCAAGCAGATTCCTCTCTATTTGTACTTCATACCAACCACGGCACTGCTTTACTTCTCCTTTATGTTGATGACATTGTTCTTACTTCAAGTTCAGCAAGGCTTCTACAACAAATCATTGATCATCTTAGTGGAGAATTTGCACTCAAAGACCTTGGCACTCTTAATTATTTTCTTGGAATACAGGTCACTACATTTGATGGAGGCATTTTCCTATCACAAGGACAGTATGCTAATGATCTTCTTAGCCGGACATCAATGCTTGAGGCTTCCACAATTGCAACTCCATTGGCTGTCAAAGAAAATCCTACTTCAAGAGACATGGAGCTGGTTGATGCAAAAGAATATAGGAAAATTGTTGGTGCTCTCCAATATTTGACTATCACTCGAATTGATATATGCTATGCTGTGAACAAAGTATGCCAATTTATGCAGAACCCCACTCTTGCCCACCTCCGCCATGTTAAGCGCATCCTAAGATACATAAAGGGTACACTGCACTATGGTCTTCGTTTTTACTCTTGCAACACCTTATCTTTGACAGGTTTTTGCGATGCTGATTGGGCCGGCTGTCCAACTACAAGAAGAAGCACAACAGGATACTGTATTTTTCTTGGAGAAAATTGTATATCATGGTCCTCCAAAAAGCAACCAACTGTATCACGATCAACTGCTGAAGCAGAGTACCGGGCATTAGCCTCCACCACAGCTGAGATCGTCTGGCTCACCTATCTTCTTCGTGATATTGGAATTCCCTTGCTCTCCCCTCCTCAACTATTTTTTGATAACATAAGTGCCCTCCATATGTCTATTAATCCAGTCTTTCATGCTCGGACCAAACACATTGAATTAGACTACCACTTTGTTCGAGAGAAAGTGGCAATTGGTACACTAGTGACAAGATACATGCCTAGCACTGAACAACTAGCAGATATACTTACAAAGCCACTGCCTCGACCACAATTTCAGTTCTTTCGGTTCAAACTGGGAGTGGCTGCCTCACCCCACTCTAGTTTGAGGGGGAGTATTGAGAAATCACAGCAACTGGAGTTGTCAAAGCATGAATCACGTGAGAAAAATAGCTCAGCAGATATGGAAACAATATTAGGACATCAGGCTCAGCAATTATGGAAACAATCTCAAGAAGGCAGGGACAAATCATATTCAAAAGCAACGGTCAAATAATGTGCCGTTGAGCTTCCTCAATGTCAGGCATAATTATAGCCTCAATCAACTTTTCTGTAAATATAAATACATCTCTTGTACACCAATGAATATAGTGAATACAAGTTCAGTATTCTTTCAATCTTTCTTTGCTTTTCTTCATAATCAACAACCGAAGATATCGGAATGGTAGTTGGTTCTCAAGCAAGAATAAATCTAGCTTTGCAAGTGCAACTAGATCGATATTACCTCCCAATTTCTCCCCCATGTTGTTCACATCAAGGTATATGAAATACAACACTGCACGGCAATCCACAAGGAACACCCATGCCAAGTCCTCGTCATCCCAATTTTTCTTCCACTCTTCTTGTTCATCGGGATCATAGCACTTCTTCAGGCTACTCAAGCGGTTCTTGACATTATTGTAGAAATCTTCCTTCGTACTGCCACTCTATTTGATGAACCGCGCCGTCAATTGTAGCTTGAACTTCTCAGCTCTCCGGACTCTTTGAAGTTGAATCAGAACCATTTTCACTGAGATGGTGCAGTGGACCGATTGCAACAGAAATTGGTTGGAAATATTTTCTAATTTCCTCTTTGTCACGAAGGATCGGCGTAACCCTCTGTATCAAAGGCTGGATTGACGCTCCATTTGATAGGCAGCAGGCTGATTCCTCCAATTCCAAGGACATCAATCTGGCAACCTCCTTTGGGACTATGTTGGCGCAGTTGAGCAAGTCCGCTTATTTAACCTCAGCCTTGCGATCGACACAAGTTAATACATATGAAAGATTTTGCAGCCTAACTGTATTTGGTGTTTTAGGTGTCTTTAAAAGCAAAACCTTATGCTTCTACATTAAAGTAGGAATATCAGTTTATTACTTTGCAATGATAGCAGGCTTGGTATTGGAATTTTAGTGTGAATTGCATTTTTCCTTAAAGAAAATGCATATACTCAACGCACCTATGTTTTACAGGCCTTAGGAAGTGATGCATGTTTTTTTTATTGAATGTTTCAAATTCAAATATTGAAACGGATAAAAAAAAAAAAAAGACTTAAGAAGGGAAAGCTCCATCCTCATTTGTATAGCCCGTCACACCAACTTAAAACACATGAGAAAAATATTTTAAAATATGTTGCTAATTAGCTGAGATATTAATGTCCAATTTTTTTTATATATTTAAAGGTTTTTTTTATTAGATTTGTATATTTCAAGTTAATTAGCTGTTTCTATCAAAAAAACCGTGTGAAGTTAAAAACGCTTAATATAGAAAAATCAATGGACAATTTAACTTTAATTAGTGATGAAGTACAAAGTTTGCTTCATAATTTGGAAAAGATAAAGCTTCATTCTTAGTTGGGAACTAAGATTACTTTTCCCTATTGTAAAGACATATTAGTGAAATGAAACCAAGTGTAATTAAGACAAAGACATATAAATAGGTTTACAAGTACGAGTGAAATGAAACCAAGTGTAATTAAGACAAAATTTTATTGCTTCAAAGTATGAAGGGTACTTTGCCGTTAGGTTTACAATATTTTCTTAAGGGAAGAGATTCATTTACATATAAAAATCTTACATATTATATTTATATAAAATTTTAATCATTTATCTCTCCATTCAATAGTTAAGATATATTACAACTTTTTAAATTAAAAAAATAATTTTTTTTAATAAATATGAATAAATTTTAACTATTGAAAGTGAAAAAATGAGTGATTAAAATTTTGTATAACTGTAATTATTAGGAAAAGATAATGCTTCATTCTTAATTGGCTTAGTTGGGAACTAAGATTACTTTTCCCTTTTGTAAAGACATATGAGTGAAATGAAACCAAGTGAAATTTTATTGCTTCAAAGTATCGAGGGGTACTCTTACCTTTAAATTTATAATATTTTCTTAAGATGAGAGATTCATTTACATATAAATTTTATACATTATACTTATACAAAATTTTAATCATTTATTTCTCTACTTTTAATAGTTAAAATTTATTACAACTTTTTAAATAAAAAAATTATTATTATTAATAAATGTGAATAAATCTCAACTATTAAAAGTGAAAAGATAAATGGTAGAGATTTTATATAAATGTAGTGTATAAAACTGATAAATAAATGGATCCTTCTCTTTTCTCAATTATGCATATGTAGAAGTATATAGCCTCCTACATATTGCACTCAAATCTGGAATTAGCATTTTAACGCAAAACAAGCTGAATCTAAACTAAACAATTGTTTCAACACATGTTTTAGGATTACTGCACCACTAAAATAGAGAATAAGAAAACCCATTCTCCTAGCCCTTCAGCCAAAGAAAGGCTCTCATTTAGATAGCCTCAAACAAGTTGTTAATTAAGGTTTCGTTTAGTGTAATTGTAATTTTTAATTTTTTGCTTTAGTTTTTATAAATTTTGTAATTTTAAACAAATAAAAAAAAAAACTAATTTACTTAGATTTATTTTTATAATATATTATTATAATTATTAAAGAAATAAAAATATAAATAGTTTTTGTAATATTTCAAATTTTCGGGAATTTTATCATTTAAGTTAGGGACTTATTTCGGGAAAAATATTATTTGGAGACTAATAGTGAAAAGTTTGAAACTTGAGAGACTTAAAAGAGAAAAAAAAATTGGATAAGGATCAGCTTTTTTTTTTTTCCTTCTTTCTTCTTCCTCACCTGTGCGTCTGCTCTTCTTTTCTTCCCCTTGCACCGAGCAAAAAGAACCCAGCCAAGCCGACAACCCCACTTGGAAAACCGGTAAGGAGGCTTGATGTTATCCTTCTTTTCTTGTTCAAGAACAAGATTTAGAAGCTTGGAAACCTCCCCCCTGCAGAGAAAATCCCCGATCTGCTCTGCTTCTTTCCTCCTCTGCCGCCGGTTGCTGCTCTTGTTTGTGGGTGCGAAATTTTTCAAATTTCTGGTAAGAACAGCCACCAATTCCTCTGTTCTTCCTTGAATTGACTTGGGTTTACCTTAATTTCTCTTGGTTCTCCAATTTTGGGTTAATTCCGTGAGTCCCCTGCAGATTGCCGCCGGCCTTCCCCCAAACTGCAGCTCCGATTTTTGCTGCTAAATTCTGGTATGTGACAGCCCCTTTGAGCCTAAAATTATCCTTTAATTGCTGAATTTTGTCCATTTATTTGCTGCCCTGTGTGTTCGAATTTTCTGCTGGAAATAGGGGAGAAATTTGACAGTAATTAGACCATGATTTAGCTTAATTCATGTAAAAAATTTGTTTATTTTGGCTGTTGTGATTTTTGTAGAAAATCCGTGAGATGGTTTTGCCAATTTTGGAAGTTGTAGTTACTGTCCATGGCATAATTATTGTTCACGGGGTACTGTTCACGATACTGTTCACGCACTAATGGCCAACAATAGTAGTGTTTAAATGTTTAGTTTATACTAAGAATGAAATTGAGATGTTTGGTCATATGGTTGAATTTCGTGTGAAGCTTATTGGTTAGTAAATTTGCAAGGTTGTACTAGTAATTCTTGTAAAGTCTGAATGTATTTATTTGGAATATTAGGTGCTATTATGGCTTAGAGCACTGGGATTGAATCTTCAGTATTACGGGTTTGAGGTAAGTAAATTTATGGTAATGCCCGTATAATTTTTAAAAGCATGTTTTGAGTTGTTTTTGAAGTGGTGGCAAGATTAAACCTGTTTTATACAAATATGAGTATGACTGATTTGAAATGAAATTATTATGTTTTCTATTGAATTGAGTATACCTACTTGAAGTTTATTTAACTGCCCTGATGATTTGGAAATGATGTGTAAAGTATGGTTTTTTTGTTAACTTCTGCTTATATTGTCTCCGACGTGGTCATGTTATTAGTGACCCTGCTAGTGGGGGTTATAAACGCTAGCACATGTCGACATGTTATTGATAGAATCGGTTCGTTCAAGTGACCCTGCTAGTGGGGGTTATACACCAGCAAATAGTGTGCCTGCCAGTGGGAGGTTTATAACACTGACCGTGACCTATAGAGAATACGTCTATTTCGTTCCCGTACTATATCCGTTTTTTGTGATTACACTTGTTGGCATGCTATAAGTTTAATAAGAGGCACTCCATATTTACTTACTGAGTTATCTCATAGTTTTTTCTTGTCCACCATTTCAGGAAGCGAAGTCAAGGACGGGAAAAAACAAGAGGAGTGACAAGTTAGAAGGATAACCATCTTGTAAATTGAACATAGATTTTAGATATAAATCGTGATCTTGTAAGTTAGACTTTATTTGGAGATTTTATAAATTCATTGAATGGATTGTTAGTTTACAAGAGATTTGACCTGGAGATTTTGAGATGAAGTCATGTTGGACATGGAATTATTTTTGAAATATATGATTTAAGTTATTAGATTGTCAGATGTGAATTCGATAAGTTCCGATCCTTATGCATTTGTAGGACCCTCTCACGAGTGCACGGCGTCTGCCACGTCTCTGAATTCAAGTTCTAGAGCATGATAGTTTTAATATTATTAAATAAATTTATATTTTTTGTTATTAGTGTTAAAACTCATCTTAAAGACTAGGTTATTCTGA
>BPVZ01000532.1:16279-27747 GCA_020521535.1 Rubroshorea leprosula | reverse complement strand
TAAAGGATCTTCAAACGTTGCAGTTATTTGTTGTCGGTCTACAAGAGGGAAGTCGAATTGAGGAATTGGGATGCTTGAGCCAACTTAGAGGTGAACTAAGGATATGTCATCTGGAGCATGTTGAAAACTACTCAGAAGCCAAGAAAGCAAAACTTTCGGAAAAGATTGAACTTTATGAGTTGAGTCTTAAATGGACAGAAAGAAATACAGAAGAATGTAATCATGATGAAGATGTGTTAGCAGGCCTCAAACCTCCCCCAAATTTGAGAAACTTAACTATAAAACGTTATGGAGGTGAAAAATGTCCATCATGGATGGTGCCTAGTTTGAGTGAATCATTTTCACTCAACAATTTGGTAGACTTGAAAATCTTAAATTGTGAAAAGTTGAAAAGCATTCCAATCTTGAGCGGGTTATCATCTCTTCAACAGCTTGAAATTACAGGTTGCCGTGAATTAACCAGAATCGGAGATGGAGCATGTGCCTTTCCAACGTCTCTCAGCCGACTAGGCATTCGTTCTTGTCCAAGATTGGAAACAATTGGGGACAGTATTTCGACCCTGACATGCCTAGAAGAGTTAGATCTATTTCGATGTGAAGATCTGAGGCCCATTCCAAGTGTAAATGGGCTTTCCTCTCTAAAGAAGTTATCGATTGATGGATGCAGTTCAGTGGTGAGTCTACCAAGTGGACTGTCCTCCTGCACTGCACTCAAAGAATTGATCATGGTTAGGTGCCCTAATCTGATCTCCATCTTCGAAGACTTGAAGGATTTGCATTCTCTTGTTGATTTACGTATTCTCAACTGTGAAAATTTGAGTATTCCGGAGGAGAGCTTCAGCTGTCTTGTCTGCTTGGAGTATTTGGGAATTGGTGGTTTCTCAAAAGAGTTGAAGGAATTCCCATATCTTAATTCCATCCACCACCTCCACGCCTCCCTTCAAAAATTATGCTTGTTTGGGTGGGAAAAACTAACGTATCTACCACCTCAAATTCAACACCTCACTTCTCTAAGGGAATTGACAATATTTGATTTCAATCAAGTGGAAGCTTTGCCAGAGTGGTTGGGAAGCTTTTCATCTCTTCAAACTCTGGGGATTCTTCGCTGCGCAAATTTGAAATATCTGCCTTCTGCACAAGCCATGCATCGCCTCTCCAACTTGCAGTATCTTGGAATTGAAGCATGTCCAGAGCTAGCAGGAATTGAAACCGGCCTTGAATGGTTCAAAATTTCTCACATTCCAAGAATCGAAATGTCTTAAGTGCGCATCCAATAACAAGGAGATTGAGCCCTTTTTCTGAGGTATATTTAAATTTCTCAATCCTCAACTTCTCTTCTTCCTTATGATAAATTCCACCACTAATTCTGCTTCTTTCATCAATTCAGACTTAAAGCAACAAAAAAAAGTCAAATTTATCAATCCAAAGGGTTACTTATGGCTACTTCAAAACTCTTAACCTACAATGCTTGTGAAAATTCTTTAAAAGGTAATTTCTTATTACTCCAACTCTTTTCCATATAAGTATTCTTTTACTAGCTTGTTTGGTTTGAGTGGAGGGGGATAAAATACCCTATTTGGCTAACAAAATTGTAGGGGAGGGAATTGGAGGGAGGATTTACCTTTAATTTCATTTATAATTTTAGTATAACTAAATGAAAAAAGGGGAAGCAAGCAAGAGGGAGGGAAACGGATGACATTGTGGCCCTTCCATTTCCCTCAAACCAAACAAGGGTAGGTTCTCATTATTTGCAATGTATAATAAATGATTCCCATGGTTTGGAGGAATTGAAAATGGGTGGTTTTCTCAAACTATTTATATAAGTACATGTTGAGTCTACTGGCAGTGTTTGTCCACACGAGTCTGCATCTTTGTATACATGTATATGCATAGGTCACTGTTTTACAGGCGCCTAAGAAGTCCTCATCAATCTAGTAAGTTCTTAGAACTTGTAGCATGGTCTTTGAGTTGGGTTTTATGAACTAGCTTCAAAATTTTTATCATACAACTTGTTTGTGTAAGGATCCAGTAGGAGTAGGGTCTTAAATCATTTGAAGCAATCTATTTATGGGAGTATCAAATGCAGAGTAGCTTCTTACTTTCATCAATATATAATTAAGTAAAATTTCCTCATTCTTTAAGCAATTGAAATGAATATGATTCTTCTCTCCTACTTTTGTTTTTTCATTGTAAAAGATAGTTTTTCATAGTCTGTTACTATAATAATTATTCAATTTTTCCTGTTTTACTGCAAAAACTAAATTTTGATTAATATTGATTAACTTTACAACCTTGTGAAATGGGGGGTTCAGTTATTTGCATTAATCATACAAGGGAATAATCAAGGTAATGATGAGGGTTTACTTGGTTTTATGTTGTTTTCTAGGGATTCCTATGCACTTAGGATGAGCCAGCTGTTGTTGGATATTTTTGTGATATTGTTTTGGACGGCAGCATTTTGAATATTAAGGATTTTGATTATAAGAGAGTTCTATGATTGGGAAGCTTTGACACAATTGTTGGGGAACTTGTTCGTTATTGGAAGACCAGATTTCTAGTTAAAATCTGAAATAATTGCCTTCTACTGGGGCCATGCAATGCCTAGAGGTATGAACTGATTGGAAGTTTCTTGCATTCTAGTATCCAAGTACAACGACTGCATCCAATTCCAAGAATATTGAGCTTCTCAGGTATATTTTCTAAACCTCAACACCTCTTCTTCCTTAAAAACTTCTCATCACTAAGCCTATCTTCACCCTATCATTAAGCATTTGTATTTTTTATGAATTCTAACTCTTTAAGTAGCACCAGTAATTAAATTTGTCAATCTGTAAGGTAAAACCCAAGAAGATGTTCCAACTGTTTGCTGTGCATGAGGGATTCTTTTAGGTATCCTCTTTTGGTTTTTCTCAAAAAGGTGAATTCATGTTTCCATAAATGAAATTAACAAGTGACACTGTACTAAATTTTATTTCATTAATTCATTTTTTTATAAAACTATTTGCTGGTTATGCAGTTATGGAGTTATCATGTACTTTGGATTTGAACATTTGAAGAACCTTTAGGTAGTATTTAATTCACACCAAGGAGAAGTAGCAGGGAGAAGGGGGGAAGCTTCTTGACAATGCAAAATATTATTCAAACATGCCCTCTAGATCATATATGAGTCTTAATTAAGTATTATGTCTTTACAAGCATGTATAGTCTATGCAAGTGAGTAAGATCATATGCTAAAGTATTTTTCTTGAAAATTTTGATAGAAAGAATGCTTGTAGGTGTTCATGATTAGTATCACATTCCTTGTGCCACAGGGCTTTTTGTACACTAAGAGGAACGGGTGTAGCTTAGTTTATGGACTCTCTGATTATAGAGAGTTTTATAAATTGGAAGCTTTGGCATAGTTGTTGTTAACTTCGTCTCTATTCAAATATTCAATTTCTGTTCATAATTTGAAATATTTGCCTTCTCCTGGGGCCATCCAATGCTAAGAGGCACTGATTGATTCAAAGTTCCTCACATTCCAATATCCAAATCAACTGAGTGCATCCAGTTCTAAGAAGATTGAACTTATCAGGTATATTTTCTTAAACCTCAGTTTCTTTAAAAACTTCCCATCCATCACTAAGTTTATCCTCACCATCACCATATCAGTAAGCATTTGTATCCTTTTATCAATTCAGACTTCAAACCAACACCTAAAATCAAATTTGTCAATCTATACAGTAATCCCTGGATGATCCAAGTTTTTGCAGTGCAATACATGAGGAATACTTTTAGGTAATCTTTTTTTCCACTTTTTGAAAATGTTAAACTCATGTTTCATAAAAGATGTCAACTTTTGACTATATAACAATTTTTATTCCATTCCCTTTTTCTATGCCAGCTTATGTGAGAATGATCCAATTATCCAAATATGGATCTATTGATTTCACATATTTAGAGATGATTCCAGGTTAGCACCATTTTAAATTACCAGCACATCAAATTTATTGCATTTTTCATTTGATGGTGTTTTTAGTTATCATGCTCTCTCATCCTATCTCCATTTTATCAATTTTGCAGAACTTGGCCTTAAACTCAGTATCACTCTGTAAATTGAAGCAGAAGGAATTATATCATACATGACTTCAAGGTTAGATTCTTCAGAACTCATCATTTTCTTTAATATATGTATTTTTTTTTTTATCGGTCATGTCTATTATTTGGAAACTTTGATTTGAAGTTAATGAAGAATATTAAGAATTTACATTAGCTTTTGGAATTAAGCATTTGATCATTTACATTGCAAAATATGTTCTTATAAGACAATTAATACCATTGAGCATTAGGTCTCCTAATAAACTGCTTCTACTTTCATACTTGCGGGGACTATCTATCATCAATTTTCTGTTCTTAAATATCTTTCCCCATCTTATATTTTCCGCTGTAACTTTTCATGATCAGTACATCTAGTACCTTTTTTTTCCATTAATATATTTCCTTTTTCATGTGCAGGCATGGAACCTTAAGTGGTAATAGATTATATTCATTTCATGAGGAAGTTACTTGACAAAGCAAAAATGTATCAAGTATATCTTCTAGATCATTTAAAAGTCTTATTTAAGCATTATTGCTTTACATTTGAGCATATATAGTCTTCCCAACTGACTACTATCATACATTTTATTTGTTTGAGAATTAATTGTGTATTGTAGGTTTCACTGTTCAGTATCTCATTCATTAATTGTGTATTGTAGGTCTTTCAGAAGTTAAGGAGAATAGCAGATGCAAAGTAGCTAATGGACTTTGATGAAGGTCTGTTAGTGTATAAGTAATTCTCAACTTAAAATTCATCTAAAATCAATATGCTTTTGTTATTTCCTCCACTCGTGACTTTTACAGTATATCATAAAGTTCATTGTTGTTTGTTTGTTATCTTCTCTACTGATTATTTGATATTAGTTTCTGTTTCTTCAGCTCCAGCTGTAGTGTGCAAACTTCAGTTGTCAATAGACAGTCCCTTACTTGAGTGTCCCAGCCTCATTTCCAATTAGTGTAAACCACATTCTTTCAGACAGATAGTTAAAGGTATGTCACTGCAAAACCTCAAGAAATGTTTTTTGTTGTGTATTGTGTAGTTTGGCTTTGAGAATCATAAATAAACAATCGGTCTGATTAGTGCTTTGTTGTTTTCATAAATCATCTACTTAGGATGAGCAATTTTGTGATAGAGGCTCAAGATTTTGTTCTGGATGGCAGCATCTTCAGTAGTAGGTAGGTGAAGTACTTAAAAGGATAGCTTAGTTTACAAATTAGTTTATGTTATCAGCTCAATAGAAAAGTTCAATCATTTGAACACAGTTTTACCATTGGTCATGCAGGAGTATCAACTTCTCTAATACATCAAGGAGCTAACTAGACTTTGCCTTTCTGCACTTTGATTATGCTATAGAGACTTACCACATGACAATGGCTGCTACATTTCAATCATCTACCATTTTCATCCCAATGGCAGTTGAATTATATGGGTTATGAGTTTTGATATAAGAGTTGGTGAACGGGGCTTCTACTGAAGATATGTTGAAAAAAATATTCTAGATGTTTGTTTGTACTTTGATATTCACATAGTGAAGTATTCTCCTAACTCTGTCTGTACAGTAAATCTGTTTGTTTAAACTTCTTTTATTATCCCTTTTGCACATTTAATGGTCATGTCATACCCCATGTCTAAAACACTATCTGTAATGGTGCACTCTTTTGGGTTTGTTGCAGTTTATATATCCAATGAAAGATGTTGCTTGCAGTAGTTTTAAATGTTCAACTTCAACATGTGTTCAGGGAAGCTCACGTGTACTGATTTCCTGACGAATATGGGTCACACCCTCCCTTCTTTGGTCTGTCATCATCTGAAATGCTAGCCCTTTGGCCTGGGGATGTTCTTGTATGCTGATATGAATGGGACTGAGTTTCCCAAATTTTTGTGGATCTCTATTTTATTTATGAATGTTTTTATCTCTTTTCACCAAAAAAAAAAAAAAAAAATTCAGATGTTGCTTGCAATGCTTTTTGATGCAGGAAGGCTTTCAAGACTCATGGTACGTCTTGCCAGGAGACTAAAAAACCCAAAAGAACTGAGTAATGTGATTAGAGAAGGCGTTGGCTTTTCCTATGGGGTTATATTTGTTGTCCTCTAAATTTTATATTGTTATCACCATACAAGTTAATTTACCAAAAAATAATGACTGTTATGATATTAGATAGTTTTCATATAGAAGGGGAAACAAACATTTAGAAAGATCAGAAGTAATTTTATAAAGACCAACTTGGTCTAACAAAGAAATTTGGAAAAATAGTTGATTTTAGAATGGGGCTAAGCAATCTAACAAAAACATAAAATATTGATGCCCTACACATGGTAAAAGTTGACTTAGTCAATTCTAGCCTAATTCGTTCATTTAAAATGAGTGGTACTTAAAATCTTTTCTCTCTCTTTCCCCCTTTTCTCTCCCTTCTCTCCTGCTTCTGCCTCCCTTCTCTGGTGCGTTTTTTTGCTCGGAAGCCTTTGAGCTTCCGAGGTTTTGATGCTTGAGCCGCCAGGCTTCCCGGTCGTTCAGGCATGTTGGAGCCGCCCTGTGCTCCCCCCTCCGACAACCCTTCCGGGTCTGTCGGCTTTTGGGTCCCCTTTGGTGACCCCTTTGGTTTTCTTGTTTTTTCTTGTTGTTTGGGTTTTTTTTGTGTTCTTGTATAGTTTGTTTTTCAGATCTGGCGACCCTCAGCTCTATCCTGCAGATCTTTTAGGTCTTCGCTGTTTTTGGTTTGCTTGCAGATTCGGCGGTGGTCCCCTCCATCCAACAGCTTCTATCGGTGAGGGTACACGCGAGGGATCCCAAATCTAGCAACCTCGCGACCCACATGCTGCCTCCACCTGATCGGGTCTCCGCATCGGCATCCTGGAGCCTGGCGCACCTTCCACATGGGTAGCTTGAAGGGTGTCCCGTTGGATCGCTCGACCGAAGGCCGCTGTATAGCTGGGCCCTTAGTGGTTGTTCGAGTGTCATGTGCACCTCCCTTCGGCCTCTGGATATGGGTTTACTCTAGTTTCTTGCTCCTGTTGTAATTACTATTTATTATTCCTATAGATGCCGTATGACGGTGTTTGAAATGAACCAATTTCGTTATGTTCAAAAAAAAAAAAAAAAGGAGTGGTACTTAAGAATTCTTGGTCTCTAAGCTCATTTTACTTAACTTATTTGATGCGTGACTTATATAAATGAATAAACAACCCACACTATAATGAAACAAGTTTATTCTCACCCTGCTTCACGAGAGTAATAGTGATTCAATTATATACTTGTTTTAAGTGTAAATAATATGTTTATACATATTTGAATTCTTAGAAAAACTTCATAAAATTAAAGTTGATTATCTTAATAATAACTATTCCAATATTTCTTTGCTAAAGATCTTATCTATTTCAACCAAATGTATGCTTGGAACAATTGAACCATACTTAAGGCCATTTTGGCTAAACTTTCACATTCTTAGGTAGAGAATTTGTTGATGAGCGTAGGAAATGTTTATTTTCAGCAATTTAAAGGAAGTAGGTCAATCCTGGCTTCTTTCCTGAACCTCTTCCTCCATACAAGTCATTCTATTGTTTCAGCTCAGCCATTATTGCACCTCTAACAGAAAAGCTGGCAACAACCCGCATCAGAGTGATATAGACTTCTATGAATCAAATGACAGTTTGGATTCTTGTGCCATTGTGGAAAATTAAACACCATGAAATAAAGATACATGGACATGGCAATTATGTTACCTGGTTCCTTGCCTACACGCTTTTGGCAGACTTCATTCTATTCGCATAGAAACTGGGAGAAGCATGAGTAAGTTGTGGTTTCTAGACATTATTAATTTATTATTTCAGGAAATAGGGTTTTCTTGTGATTATCATTTTCTAAATTCATTCGAGTGGAAGGAGAGAAAAATCTTTTTTGTTGAAGAATAGCAAACTTTCAAGCAAATGTTCTTTTAAAAAAAGAAAAAAAAGACAAACCTGTAATTGCAACTAGCCATTACCTCAGACTTTTAGCTTGATCAACCTCCTTATCTTTTCATTATTTGGGTAATGGTTCTTCTCAAACCTCTTTAATCCACTTTTGATTACTTCTTGTCTCTTGCTTGTCACTACTCCCAACCATATCATTCTTTTTCATCACTGTCAAATCTTTTACCTCGCTTTCTTCCCTTTTAGCATCAATATCTACTCATTGGGAACTTTGTTCTCTTTCATTTACCATCACTTTCTCTAGGATCAGGTTCCACATCACACAACTCACCATCACTTCCCCATACACATGGCAATCTCAAAAACACATTCCAACTCAACCGAGATGGTAGTATCATTAGACTCAAGGAAAAGAATAGCAGATAAACGTAAAATTTGATATAATTTATATAAAATCTATCAATGGAGCTACATTTAACATAATAAAGGGAGCATAGACCAATGCAAGCTTAAATCAAATGTCCACCACGACACCAATGTTAAAATGAACCAAAAATTTCAAACACCCATCATAAATGATTATAATTACACAGAGAATTGTCAAGCTTTGGAAAGAAAAAAATGGGGAAAAAGGCAATGAACACTGATTTGAAACAAATAGCAGAAAAAATTCTAACTTTTATCAATCATACAGCCCACAAAATTAAATTCCATATACTAAATCAACATAGAAAGGAATCAAGAGTGTCACCTTCAAGCTAAGAGAGATGGAGTAAGCAAATACTACCAGAAACTTATAATTGAAAATCAAGAGTTTTTATTATCACTACTTAAAATCCATCAACAAAATAGGAGTACAAGACCAAAATTCAAAAATCAATTACAAATTTCTTTAGAATCCCAATTCCCTTCTTATGAGTTAAATCTAAAAACACTATATAACGACTTTTTCCTCGTACAATGGGAAACCAAAGATTCAAAACTCAAATTTGCAAGGCATTTCTTTGTTAATAGCAAATTCATACTGCAAAATTTGATTTGCTCTTAAAAATTTCTTGCCCTTTAAACACATCAAATAGAAAAGAAAAAGGAACCCAAATATGATCCAAAAGTACAATCTCAATCAACATATGACGCTACCCTTATTATTACTCTCTCCCCTGTACCAGCAGTTCATCTCTCTACAAATTAATCTTATTTTTTAAAGGCCTATTTTTACTAATCTCTCTTTTATTTAATGTATTCTCGGAGAGAGAAGATGAAGTAAGTGCTTGATTATTGAAAGAAACAGTTTATATTTTAACAAATTTAAACAACTATGTTGGAAAAGAGCTGGGTGCTACAATTGCTTATGACCTCTAACAGCTATTTGGGAAAGATAGCAAGCAATAACTGAATAACATTGCCTCTGGGAAAGTACTGGTAATTGAAACTGGAAAAACGGAAAGAACCATAAAAACATTTTTCACGGACCAGCTACAGGATTTCCTTCAATACCTTCTTGCATATTGCAATGAGAAAGTATAGAATTCAGTTAATTGAAATCAGATTTGAGGATTAAAAAGTAGGGAAAAATAATAATAAAGAAGAAAATAAAAGATGATAGAGTTGAACTTAAATTTTAAGAAAATACAGAGATAGGGGTCTCTTGTTGACTAAAGAAGGGTAAGTTGGTAACCTAACAATATTTTGATCAATGGTCCTAAATGCTCTTTGATCCAGCCATGCACAAAACATGAGAAGATAGATTAAACAAATTGTGTTCAGTTACCTTGAACTTCTACCGGTGCAATCACCCCTCTCATCTGGTCCAATCATTCTGTATATCTGCAAAGAAAAGCTTAAAAGATTACAATTTGCAAAACCAAGAGAAAAACCATCAAGACCCCTCAATTAAAATTTGCAACAGTTGAAGAAGAAAGAAGTGCAAAAGACCCCATCAAGAACATAGATCGATGAATGAAATTCCAAGCCCAGATAGCAAATCAAAAGCCCACCTTTGAATTCAATTTGGTTGCCTTTTGAATTGTAAAATGCATTCCTTTAGGAGGAGCAGAAACTGTAACTCATCTTGCTTACTCTTTTAAACTAACACCCTATTCCTCTTTTCTAAACTGTAACTGGATGGAAGAAAAATATAAGATTAGAGCTGGTTACTGAAAATTGAGATCCTCTGACCTCTCCCCTCGAATTCCTCTTACTCTCCTTCTGAATTAAACTTAACTTCCCTTGGCCACACCTAAAACATTGAAATAGAAGCAAAATTGAAAACTTAATTCGAATTTCATTATCTCTGCAAACCTCAATAGCCAGGGTAGTTTTCCTAGAATTACCAATTCATAAAATCACTATCTCATTCACCTTATTCTTCCTAAATCCAATTCCGCCAGCCCCCCAAAGTCCCCAAAGTCCTCTCTTTCACCACTCTTTTTGACTGCCTCTTCCAATGAGCTTCATCCTCCACTTCCAATCTTTTTTTACCACAGTCGTTGCTCCAGCCCATGGAAGAGGAATGCAGTGAGGAAGGGAGTTGATGGGAGAATGGGTGTAGGATATTGTGGGTCAAACTACATGTGATACAATATATGTATATATAAAACATGGTTAGAAATGATTGCTCCAGTTCTCTCCGCCTCTTCTGATTGATCTTTGCTCTAATTCTAAGCCAAAAATAAATAAATAAATAAATAAAAAGTGAGGAAGAAGTTGAAGTTGAGCTATCAAATCGAATTGAAGTATTTATCAATGCTAAAAGTAGAGAATTCAGACCATAGTCCTTTAAACAGCATAGCATCTTTTATTTCTAAAAGAGCTATTCCTATCCAATCCTAGAAAATTTTTAACAAATATCAGGAAAAGGAAATATCAAGAGAACTATTGTTGCAAGAAACCAATGGTATGGCATTCGATTCAACAAAATTAGTCTGAGGTTAACATTTCTGAAAAAGGTCATAAACAATTTCCAAATAATAAAATCAAATGATTACCTAAAGCTGCATTAGGAAGGACTGTGATGCGGCACAATGGTTGAAAACAAACGCACTTGCCTAATTGAATTGAGGCAAGACTTGCTAACATCAATCAAAGACAACGATCTACGGATTTTCAATTTTGTGTTCTAAATCAAACTGACGAATTCGAATAAAATTTCAGTGAGAGAGGCTGTTTAAATGCAGGATCTTGAATGTATGAGTAAATCCGCCATGGGAGCTACTACAGAGAGTCGGTGATTGTGTGTATGAAAGGGTAAAAGCCAAAAATGGGAGACTGGGGCGGTGTAGACTGTGGAATGCTTTACGAGAATCTTCTTGGGGGAGAGGTTTTTGGTGGTTACTAGAACGGAAGAAGTTTTAGGTTGTTATTAATGCGAAAGCAAAGTGGCATGAGACGTCCAGACTCCAGATTGATGTCATTTTGGGCCAGCCGAGCCCATTTAATTTACCTTAAAAGCACTATTTTAATTTAATAATAATAATAATAA
>BPVZ01000531.1:5124-17245 GCA_020521535.1 Rubroshorea leprosula | reverse complement strand
ATTAGTATTCTTCTACTAAATACAATTTATGTTCATTTTGTCCTTCAATTGATGACATTTATACTATGTTAACAAGAACTATTAGTTTGTCCTTTAATATCATCATTTTTTTTTCTTTTATTGACTTTTAATTGACATAGAAATGCATCATTTTAGGTCAAGATTTCATTTTAACTGTCAAAAATCTTTCTCACCATTGTCTAAGTGACGGGGTTTAGGACAACATTGAGACAAGCCCTGGGGTTTAGGTGGCTTATAGCGTGACACAAGCTTTGTGATATCTCGAGCATAATCCGAGGTATGTGGCTGCTCAAGGCTTGACCAAGGTTCGGGCAACTCCAGTCATGACTTAAGGTTGGAGGTGTCTCGATCCTTAACTTGGGCTCCAAGGCAACTTAGGCTGACTTGAGGTCCGAGGGCTCAAGGTGTGACTCAAGGTTTGGGACAATTTATAACTTTGGTTGATTAGGGATCCAAAATAGTTTTAGTTGTGACTTGAAGAAGTATGAAGCAGCTTTAAACATCACCCAAATTTTAGGTAACTACGAATGTGGTCGCTCTAGGGTGGCTCAAAGAGTTACTCAGGCTCTAAGGTGGCTTGTGTGACCCATGATTTGAAACAGTTTTAAGACATAACCCAAAAGTGAACCAAACAATGACAAATATTTAGCATATAAAATTTTCAAAATATGTCAATCAACATAATATTTTTTTAAAAATTTTTAAAATTTACTTTCCACAAACCATACTCACGCTTAATATTGTTTCTTTAATTTATTGGTGTGAACTTGAAGCTAACTTACCATCTTTTTGCAACTTCAACAGTGGGTAAAATCAGCAGCGGGATAAATAAAAAAGGAATCAATTTTTACAATCGTCTCATTGACTTGCTCCTATCAAATGGTTAAATTTCATAATTTCATTCTCTTTTTCAATTCTTATATATATCTCAATTACCAAATTTACTAGTTAACTTCTGCTAATTTTTTTAATTTTTTGCACTATTCCAATTTTCAAACAGGAATACAACCCTTTGTTACTTTGTTCCACTGGGATCTTCCACAAGCACTCGAGGATGAGTATGGGGGATTCCTCAGCCCGAAAATTGTGTAAGTTAATATCACACTAATCTTCCTTTTTTTTCTTTCTTTTTTTCATTAAGCAACTCTTTGCTATTTTTTCATTCACTCATCCAAATATTGTATGATTGGTGTACAAACTTTTTACTTTTATTGAAAAGATATTAATACTAAGTCATTTAGATCATTAATGGTAAATATTACACTAGTAAATTATAAATTAATTTAGGTTTCTGTATCATTAATTAATTGGACTTATAAATTAATCATTGATAATTTCAAATAAATTTTTTTATTAGGGACGACTTTCGGGATTATGCCAACCTCTGCTTCCAAGAATTTGGCGATAGAGTGAAACAATGGGCGACCCTAAATGAGCCAAATTTATTTGCCGGGGCAGGTTATGCAACGGGCGAAGGTGCACCGGGTAGATGTTCTATCTATATAGGAAATTGCTCAGAGGGAAATTCAGCAACTGAGCCTTATATAGTGATGCATCACTCCATTCTTTCTCATGCAACTGCTGTACAATTGTATAAAGAAAAATATCAGGTTAGTAGATACTTTTCTGCTAGTAATTCTTACAAATATAGACATACTAATTTCAATTTCATTTTACTCAGGCCTTGCAATATGGAACAATTGGGGTTACAGTGAATTGTAATTGGTATGTGCCAAAATTTGATACAATTGCAAGTAAGAGAGCTGCCCAAAGGGCTCGTGATTTTGACTGGGGATGGTACGTAAAGAAACATTTGCATAATATTTCTATGGCAACATTATTTTTCTAATAATAATTGGTGGACGCAATTATTGACATAGCGTGAAACAAAAATAACAAATCTAAAACACATTTAGGTTTAATTAACCTTGGAATCTACTAGAAAATGAAGGGAGAATTCTTTGATAAGAAGTAAAATTTTTATAGAATGCAAGTTGTTCTGGACATTGGCCCTACATAAGTGGCATGAAACTTGGTCTCCAAAATTACTTGAGACTTGATGACGAAGTTGACAATAGTCTTGCTCACCAAGACTTTGGCTTAAAGACTTAAAAAATAGTAAGGAAATTAAAGAAAATAAAATAAAATAATGTCAGCCCAATGCATAAAATATAGCCTAACCCAAATTGTCCAAACAACTTTTTTTTTTTTTTTCTGTCTTTTCAATGTTCAAACAATCTTTATCTTTGCCATGTTCAAATAATCTTTATTCCTTCTCTTCTTAATGTCCCTTTCGGATTCGGCCCAATAATTTGGAGCTATAGTGTGCACATCTATCTCCCAAGTTGTCGGCAGGTGGCAACAATTTTCTTCTATTTTTTTACTCTAATTGTTTAGATTTAATTTAAATAATAATATTCAGATATTACCAAATGCTAAGCTTTAGTCTTAGGTATGGGTACTTAGAATTTATATTTAGTTTAGAGTTTATATAATTAGTTTAGAAATTTAGAATTTAATATTTATATTTTAATGTTTAAGGTTCATACAATATGGTCTGGGATTGGGGAAAATTATGATGTTTTGATCAGTAAAATGTTTGGATTAATAATCAAAGGATTAGAATATCCTTAATGAATCAATACACAAAAGGAATTTATTAAGGGTTTTTGAACAATTTCATTAAAAAATCTTAACATTTAAAATGTTAGGACATCTTAATTTTTATTTTTTCATATGATTTAAGGTTTTAAGATCAGTAAAAATTTAGAATTTTAGGATTTTTAATTAAAAAAATAAAAAACGACTTATAACTTTGATTGATCCAGTCCTAGCATAGCATTACTCTTGTTTACCTTTTTAATTTTTTTTATAGGAGCAAAAATGGTTGAAATTGTTTTTTTTTTTTAAAGGGCTATTCATCCAATGGTTTATGGTGATTATCCCAAAATAATGAGAGAGATTGTAGGGAACCGACTCCCCAATTTCACAAAAGAACAGTCTGAAATGATTAAAGGGTCATTTAATTTCCTTGGAGTGAACTACTATAGTACAGAGTACGCCGAAGACTCTAGATATGATACCGGTGCCAACTTGAGCTATACCACAGATAGTCGCGTCAATACTTCTAGTAAGCTTCAACAACTTGACACTTAAATAATTTTGCAAATTATAATGAGCATGCATTTCAATATGTTCCTAAATCATTAATTTGATTTTCATTTTACCATTACAGCGGAGAAAAATGGAATTCCAATTTGCGAATCGGTGCGTGCGCACCGTCTTTAGCTACTTTTCTCATGAGCTCTCAAATTGAATTAATACTTTACACCATTGGCATAGTTAGGGGGTCCTTATTGTCTCGGGTTCCCCTAAGCTTTTAAAAAATTATTATGGTTTAACAATTTTTTTAAATCATTTTTATCTTTAAATTTTTATTTATTTTACATGATTCTAATCTATGTTTTATTGAATTTTCATTTTGCCCCCTTAAATTTTTTTTTTTTAACTCCACTACCACTTTAAATCAAATTATTCTACTAATAAGAATAATTTTGTAGACGAGTGTTAGTTGGCTACACATTTGTCCATGGGGACTTCGAGATATTTTGCTATATATAAAAGGAAGATACAAAAGTCCAACTATCATTATAACGGAGAACGGTAAGGTTTTTTTGTATCCAATTTCTAACTTATTTCTTTTAAATTGTGAGAAGCTTGAGATAAATATATAAACTTGATCATTTACAGGAATGGGTTATCTTGTCAACTCGTCGTCAACAATGAGTGATCTTATCAACGATAACTTGAGAATAAAATATCACAGTGTCCATCTATCATATTTATCCAAAACAATCAAGTCAGTAGCTAGCTAGTTTCCTAGAATATTTTTCACATTTTGAATGCACATTTCTAAATGTCTGATTTTTTGCTTAAGATATAAGTAACTACTTTTGCAGGGAAGGAGTTGATGTGAGGGGTTACTTCATCTGGTCATTTCTTGATAACTTTGAATGGGGTGAGGGTTATACTATCCGATATGGCATCACCTATGTTGACTATGTTAATGGGTTGCAAAGATATTTCAAGAATTCTGCTTTGTGGTTCCATAATTTCCTTAAAAAAGAAAACATAGCTAGTGCTACTAACTCGTCTCTATTGTATTATGAGTGATTATGTTGAATGATCATCACCAACATTCTAGAAGCAAGGAGATATTTTGCAGAAATATTTTGCAGAAGTTAGAAAAACCAAGAAAAAAAAGATTAATCTAAAATAATTAGTACAATTTAAGAATAATGTCGATGTATAAAATTGAGCAAGTTGATGTATTTTCTTTGAAAGTTATTTTGTGACTTGTTTTCTGTAGGAGTACCATTTGTAGAATTGTGTGTGATGGAGTATTTTAGTAAAAAATATTTATCATGCCTCTTTTAAAGATCTTCGTTGAATCTCACAATATCTCGCTTGCAATATGTCAACGACATGGTCCTCTTAAGGGAAGCATCCTAAGAGGTCATCTGGGCCTTTAACTGTATCTTCAGGTGGTTATAATTGACATCCAACCTTAGGATTAATTTCTAGGGCTGGGTGTTGGGCGGTTTCGGTTGTAACCGCAATTGACTTAACGGTTAACAACATAATTGGTTTTTAAAATATAATAACCGTTAACCGCATTAAATTATTACGGTTTCTTAATATTTGATTATTTTTATTTTATAATTCTCGGTGTTGGTTACGGTTTTAACTGACTTAATACTTAGCATTTTTAGCCTTGTTTCCAAATTTCAATAGCAAAATTCCTTACTGAAATCAATCTCATGTTACAAACTTAAATTTGATGCTCAAAACAAATCCAAGCTAAAAACTTATACTTGAATTTACTGATTGATGCTCTTCACTATTAATCTCCATGTGAAGATAATCATACTGCATTTTAGATAAAAAATGAAGTTAACACAAGTAAATATTATCATCAAAACAAATAGATTCATTTTAGGGTTAAGGTTTTCTAACAATCAATGAGGATTTAGTTAAAAAATAAGGGATTGAAATTTAAAATAAAAAATTTCTAAAAATCTTTTAGATTTAATTAAAAAGAGAAGGGATTTATACCTTTGGTTTTGGACAAGTTGTTAATTGAAAGGAGTGGGTGACAGAATTTATGAAGAGAAAGGGACAACAGGGATCAAGTTGACCATTTCGATGGCAACCACAAAATGGGTCACCACCGGCCACCACCTTTGTTGATAGATACAAGAAAAAGGGAGAGTAGGAAGTTCCTCCGAAGTTGAGAGAACAGAGAAAACAGAAAGATGAAAATGGCTGCTTTGTTGGAGTTTAGGTTAATTTTCATTTTTATACTTAGGTTTTTTCTAGTTGCTAAATTACTAGTTTGCCCAAAAAAAATCTAATAAAAAGTGACTAATGCATTTTGGGCACAATTTGGGCGGCAAGATTGGGCGGGATAACAAGAATTGTCAAGAAACAAGGCGAGATTGTGGGGAAACGGAAAAAAAATATATAAAAAAAGTAAAAAAAAAATTCTAATAACAAGTGACTAATGCATTCTGACTTCTGAGCACAATTTGGGCAGCAAGATTGGGTGGGATTGCAAGAAACAAGGTGGGATTGTGGAGAAATGGAAAAAAAAGTTATAGAAAGGTAAAAAAAAAAAGGGCCTCGATTGTTTGGGTCTACTCTTGCGGTTGCTAGTTGTTGGGCCAAAAAACCGACAACCACTTGCTTGGGCCATCGGTTACAACCGCAACCGAGGTCCACCTCAACCGATCACAAGAAAAGCTTGATTCACCAGTTACGGTTGCGGGTGAGCACGGGCATTTTTGCGGTTGCGACTCTAAACTCCCAGCCCTATTAATTTCAACAAGAGTGCTCTTTATGGTGCTAATGTAGATGAATCCTAGCTAAATGTCATGCTCCAAAACCAAGAGTGAAATAGATACTGTATACTTATGAGTGGATCCCACAAGTGTACAAGGCTTAAAACCAATTTGATATATTATGCAATAATCCATATCTTCTAATAGTCCACTAAACTCTATAAAAAGAATAACTTGCATGATCTAAAATCTAATCCCAATCCACTAGTAAGTGAACTAGTTAACTGGCACACCACTCACCCTAATCCTAAAGACTCCAGTCTAGTTACTTAAAATGGTGGACAAGAACAAAAATGTGAGATAAATCTTAGTAAGTAAATTATGGGTAGCCACACTTTAATTTAGAAGAAAGCATGATGGATATAGCACATCAAAATAGTACTTCTAGTTTCAATCTCATAATGCATAATAATAATAATAATAATAATAATCTCTTAGTAGTCTTCTCATTTAGTCATGACTAGTATTTATACTCCCACTCACAAGATAACAAAAATAATTAGTGTTTACACTCCTACTAGTAGGATAATAGGAATAACCACTGTTTACACTTCTATTGGCAGGATAATAGGAATAACCAGTGTTTACACTCTCACTGGCAGGATAATAAGAATTACCAATGTTTACACTCCAACTAATAGGATAACAGGAATAACAATAAAATTGGAGACAAACAATGTAGGCATTTAAATAGGGAACATAATTCAATTGTTTCAGACATTTAAACAGGAAAGTGAAATCATAATCCAAATTGTTTCAACAGGTATATCTCATAAAAAAGGCCATGCCCAAACTTCAATAAATAACAATTATAAAACTAAATATCAAAGCATGCCATACTTATATCAACATAAATTAGGTTAGATCTTACCACCACCTCTCAAAACAATTCAAAAATTTGCTTTTAAACCCTTAGTTTAGAACCATTCGCAAAACTAAAAATTTACTCACCTCATTTTGCTGAGACTTAAAATTCCTCAAGTACCAAGAATTTAGATATAAAAAATTTTTAAGAATCATAGAGTAAAAACAAATAATAGAGTTAAGGACTACAAAAAATTTGGACACTAGATCAGCAAGAACTTGAGGGCAAGTTTTGGTCAGATTTTGAACTAGAACTTCCAATAGAATTTGCACCCAGAAATTGACCAAACTATCCTGAATGGTTAACAAACCAACCGTAGCCTTATGTCTTAGCTTTCAATAGGATCAATAATCACCTTAATCTGAAATCTATAGAGGAATTTATGGTCAAATTACTAACACAGGGTCAAGTTATCAATTCGGATCAAAATTAAACGCTAATCTTTCTTTTATGGTTAAATGATAATTTTGGTCCCTCAACTTTAGTGAGTTGCACATTTTTGGTCTCTCAACAATTTTTTGCACTTTTTTGATTCCTCAACTCTAAGAAATGCATATCATTATTCCTTTCGTTAATTTGGGCCATTAACTTTGCGCATGTGGCATTTTTTATATTTTTTTTTATGACATGGCGAAAACAACTTAAAAAAGTGTTGATCTGGACATTTTTTTTATGACATGTCAACGCCAACTCATTAACCAAATTTGATTAGCATTTATATTTTTAATAAAAAAATAAAAAACTACAAATTTACCTTAATACCCCTGTCTCCCTTTCTTTCTTGATCCATCTTCTTCCTTTCTTTTTTCTTTTTCTTTCTTCCTCTTCTTCCTTTGTGTTGTTGGGTTCCCTCAAACCCAACTGATCTGGGTTCCCTCAAACCCAACTGATCTGGGTTCAAGGGAACCCAGCTTAGGTTCGATGGAACCCATCTGCTGGGTTCCTCGAACCCATCTGCTAGGTTCCTCGAACCCAGCAACTTGGTTCCATTGAACCCAAATCTGCTGGGTTGGGTTCCACCGAACCCAGCTCGGGTTCGATGGAACCCATCTGCTGGGTTACATCGAACCCAGATTTGCTGGGTTTGGAAGAGAAAAGTTGAGCAGTATTTGGTCGACTCTAGCATTCCATACACAATTATTAGTTAGATTGATTCCAATGTTTGCTTTCTTTTGTGCATCTTGCATCCCTCTTAGAATTGTTTAAAGAGTATGTCTGATTAGGTTCTTTAGATAGGTTTCTACCATGGTTTTTGAAAAGGATAAAAAATGGAGACTAACTTGGGCAAAAGTAAAGGCAAACTACATTCTCTGATTTCTGTATTCTTTTCCCCCAAAATCAATTTTGTTTCTGGCAATATGTATTAAAATACTGATAAATTTGCTGAAGATTTTTCTTCATTGCAACCTTATTAACTGGTTTTTCAAAACTTCTGCATTGTCATTTCTCAAGCATTTGGAGCCTGCTAATATGTATTCTGTAAGACTATAACTTTTGCTTGTTTGCATTAGTCGTAACTCATAAGTTGATTTCACATTTGCATGTATTTTTGTTTCCTTTTCAAATCCTTATTTTAGTATATGTGGATGAATATTGCATTACATATCCATGTTTTCTCAGTTTGAATATTGATTCTTAATATTAAAGTCACGACGAACCCAGTCATGGCCAAGAAGGGGGATGAGTGGGAGGGGAGAAGAGAAACAATGACAAAGAGAGGAAAAATGGTTGGAAACAATGACAAAGAATTAAAAATAACAATTAAATTTGAATTGGCATGTACACCTAAGCTAATTGTATGATTTGTCATTGACATGTCATTAAAAAGGTGCCATTTTGGAGTATTTAACTGCCAGGTGTGAGTTAACTGATGGAAGATTAAAATTGTGCAATTTTTAGAGTTGAGGGATTAAAAAAATGCAAAAAATTGTTAAGAGACCAAAAATGTGCAACTCACTAAAGTTGAGGGACCAAATTTAGCATTTAACCTTCTTTTATTTGATTTACCCAAGTGTAATAACAAAAGCATGTCAGAGCTAATTCTTTTACTCTGTATCCCCTCAATAGATCTTCAATCCAATAAGAACAATAACTAAATAAATTAGAAATCAAACCCAAAATAGTTGCTACTTACTCTCATTGTTACCTCTAAAATTTCTCGAACAACCTTCAAATTTGTGCATATCAAAAACTAATTTCTAAAAGCTCTAAATTGTAAGTTGACATAATTTCTAGATTCCAATATAAAGATTTAATGAAATAACCAAACTAAATAGAACTTAGGTTTACCAATTTATCAAACCACAATGGCTCCAATTACCAACCATTCTCTTTGTCCAACTATCACCCAAATACCGAAATTTATTTGAGTAAAACAAATGGAATAACAACACTTAAAGTGTTCTAGCAACCAATTCAGCAAGCACTAAAATTTTATTTGGGTAAAACACATAGACTAACAACACCCAAAGTGTACTAACAACTAATTCAGCAAACACTAGAATTTATTTGTGTACAAGAGGTAATATAGCAACACCCAAAATGTTCTCGCAACCAATTTTGTTCCACAATTCAACACTAATTAATTAAAATCAACTTAAGGCAATGGTTACATGCCATAATTTTTCCAGAAAGAAGAGCCAGATTTGGCATTCACAAACTAACAAAATCAGAGGAAAGAATTGTGGAAATTGTCACCCAAAATTAAGATAACACAATATTAGAGTTAACCCAACTCAATCAAGGATGAAAAGATAATTGTGGCTGTTTTTCTTACTAGAAAGTTGTAGAACGAACATTTACAAAGTAGTTAATCTCTGTTGAGAAAGGAAGAATGGACAGCATCAATCTTGATTAGGAGAAGAAGAAGCATCATGGAGAGACTAGGAGGTCGACAGCTTCAAAGGTTTTGGATTTAGAATGGAAGAGAAGAGGAAAACCAGAAAAAAGGAAGAGGAAAGCACCCACTCGAAAAGGGAATTAAGTTTCCCTTCTTTATTCTATTCGTCCCTACCTCCCTCTCTTCTTTTTTTTTTTCACTGACATCCCTAAAGTTGAAGAGTTATGCAACTTGGTCCCCAAAATTTCCTTTTGATTAATCATCCCTACAAAAATTAATTAATTAATTATTCAACATAACCACCCAAAATTCGGGGTATTACATCCACCCCTCCTTAAAAAGAGTTTTGTCCCCACAACTCAAAACTAGGATCATTTAGAGTAGTGAATGGTTTCACACAATCTAAGACAAAACAAGTGCCCATCATATGACAAACCATCATAGAGCTAATACAATATAGAGTCAATAGCTTATATGGGATCAGAATATAACTCTAAAGCATATATGTATTGGAAAACAACTTGAGCACCCATTAGGTTCTTTAGCAACCTATAATTCATAAATTGCCCCACTAACTTTTTTTTTTTCTTATGAACAGAACATAGCCTATTACTCTTCTACTATGCAACTCTGATATCAAACCACAAATAATCTAAAAGTAGATCACTAGCTACTTAGTGGGAATAACCATGAAACCAATGCACAAAACAAGCTACTAGAAGCTAGGGTGACATAGATAACACAAGAAGCAAAAAATAGTGCCAGAGGCCACAAAAGTACATTAGTTGAGTTATGTTACATTAACCCATAACAAGGATGAGTGAACAGGAAATGACGCAAAAGAATTTCAATGCACAAGCCAAGTAGAGACCCAAATCATGGCCTCTCCCAAACACAACAATTAGCTTCATGAAATAGTAGCATAAAATTCCAAATAGTACTCGTGAAAACCAAAGGAAAACACTTATAGAAAGCCGCATGGACAAATTTTCCCATTTGTTGCAACAAAAAAATTTTTTTTTCGTTAGCAAGGATATGTTTGAGGGTATAACTTAACTCAAGAGTCTACAAAGGAACTACAAAGGATCTAGACTCTTTAGAAATCAAATTTCAAATTTTGGGATAACTATCTCTATTTCTAAAATCACAATCTAGTATCCCATTTGTATTCCAAGCTTTAGGGTAAGATATGTCTAGAATAAAGTGAGATCTCTAGTTGGAGCTCAAGACCATCATAAAATTGATGGAGGAAGAACAATACATAACACCTTATGAAGTCAAGGTTTTTAACAAGATCCAATAACTGGGGATGTCAACAGGGCCCCACAGGGTCTAGGAGTCCCTCCCTATCCTTGCGGGGATTTTTTACCGCGGGGGGGGGGGCAAATTTGCCCCCCATCCTGTTCCCCACTCCACAGGAATCCCCATTCCCCACCAATTAATATCAAAATACAATTTTTTTACATATAATTAATTAATATTCAATTATAATGAACAAAATTCTAAAAATTCAAGTACAATTGACTAAAATTCTTTAAATGTAAAATCAAATATAAATTGTCCAAACATAAATAAAGATCAATTCAACATAAATAGCTAAATCAACAAACTTGTTGATGATGGGTTGCGTTAATTTTTATGGGTTGGATTGGGTAAAATTGGGTTAAATTTAATTTTTATTGGATTGGATTTGGGTTTGAAGATTGAATTAAATTTAAAATAAAATTAATTTATATATTTTTTAAATTTTTTACGGGGATGGGGATCCCTGCGATGCCCTGCGGGGCAGGAAAAATTCCCCATGAAATTTCACAAGGAGAAAATGCCCCCCATCCCTACCTTCCTCCATGCCCCATCCTCATGGTGAGGATCTCCATTGGGCCCTGCAGGGATCGAGGTAAATTGCCACCCCTACCAATAACTTGGTATAATTACATGATAACGAAGGGACACATGTTAGATACAACAACATGGTGAGAATTTAAGGACCGTTATGACTAGAACTTCTAACTCTACAAAGGCAGAGATAAAATGAATGTATGCATGCTAGTATAGATGAGTGCATGTATGAATGGGAGCCCATATACATATATGTGTGTGTGTGTGTGTGTGTGTGTGTGTGTGTGTGTGTGTGTGCATGCATCTGTAAATGCCTTTATGTACATGCTTATATGTGTATACACGCATATATGTGTAGTATGCATGTATCAATGCTTGAATGAATACTAGAATAGAAGAATGCAAGGTAAAATGCCTTAGAAATTCAACTACAAAATGGCATTAACAAGGAATCAAGATCAAGTTTAACTAAGTAGTCATAATAAAGAAGCAACATTTAACCATGAGCTAAGTAATAGGACTCAGATTTAACTCATAAGAAGATTTCAATAATGAAAACTATAACAAAGATTCATAAGTAGATATAGCCAGGACATCAAGATCAAGTGTCTTAAGTAATTATAATTAATTAATGAAACAAAACCATAGTTGGGATCA
>BPVZ01000528.1:10580-24035 GCA_020521535.1 Rubroshorea leprosula | reverse complement strand
TCCATTCAACTTCTTCCTTTGGCACCTCACTTTCCCCAACTACTTTCATAGGCACATATGGACCTTTCATAGTCACAATCCATGCCTTGGGCACATTTGCAAGCATGAAGACCTTCATCCTATTCTTCCAATAATTATAATTAGTACCATCACAGAAAGAAGGCTTAGTGGTAGAAAAACCTTCAAGTGGTTGAGAAGATTGAAATTGAGCCATCCTCGATCAACTCCTAGGTGGTTAAACCTTCAAATTGGAGGCCTTGCTCTGATACTAATTGTTGACTCAATACACTCCAAGAGGAGGGTGAATTGGAGTTGGAGAATTTTCACCTCTTTGCAACCACCAAACAAAAATTAAAGAGAGAGTGAAGAAGAAGAGCTTACACAATGATTTTATAGAGGTTCAGTCCAACCACTTGGAGCCTAATCCTCTACCTTGGCTTCACTCACCAAGGATTTCCTCCACACTCTCCACTAACAAAAACAATGGTGGCTTAAAGGAGCCACTCAATCCTTTACAAGAAGAAGGGTGTTTCTCTCAAATCTCACCCTTTACACTTAAACCCTAAAGATCCTTTCTACATATCACTTTTGAAAGAATCAACACACCCCTAAGATCACTCACTAATAGCACAAGAAGAGGATTACAAGCAAAGATCTCTCAAAGATCAAAATCTCTAGTTAAAGCATGAGTTGGTAGGTAAAGATATTCAACATAATGCTCTCTAAACTTCTTCAGATCTGTTACCAACCATATTTATAGCCCCTTGCTCGAAAATAGTCGTTTCTAGCCGTTGGGGGTCATTAAATGCTTTGCAGGACGCAAAGCTCGAGTTGCAGGATTGTTAGGAGAGCCGACTTAGCTTCATAGAGCTGGCTCTATACAACCAACTCACCATTTCTGCAGCCGACTTTGCGGGATTCCTGCACATTCTGTTTTCTTTCACAGTTGGCTACAAAGCCTAAAGCCGGCTTTAGGGATTCCAACTTTAAACATATTAAATAATCTTCAAATAACTCGACTGTTGTGCATTAAATGCACCCTCACAGCCGGCTACAAAGTTGGAGCCGACCCTACTTCCATTTTTCGCGCGCACCAAAATAGCAGTTGAATTTCTGGCCTATAGAGTTGGTTCAACAAAATCTACAGCCGGCTCTCTGCATATTTGCTTCCCAGAGCCGGCTGCAATTTTCTTAAGTCGGCTCTCTGCATATTTTTACCCTTTGAGCCCTTTTTAATGCAATCTCATTTTGTTTACTTTGCAGTATATTGGCAATTTAACTACACACTTAAATAAATCAATTAGTCACTCAAATGTGTTTTGTAATCATCAAAATCATAGGTACAACACGTCCGAGGTTCAAGACTTTCGAACCTATCCTTACACTATTTCCCCCTCGAAGTCATTCACTTGTGAATGATGTTGTTAGAGGTGATGGGAGTGGTGTATAATTAGGTGAAAAGAGGAATGAAAGAATATTAGAGATGAAAAAATTGGTAACTCAAATTCATGTATGTTCGTAACTAAAGTAGAATATGTGACATGGGGTCATTGTGGCCATATTTGAAATGAAATGTGACACAGGATCACAATGGTTAGAGTAATGACTGAAGTCATTGTGATCGGGGTCATAGTAAAAAGTAATGGCCGGAGTCATTGTGGCTGGAGCCGTAGTGAAAAGTAATGACCAGAGTCATTGTGAAAAGTAATGACCAGAGTCATTGTGAAAAGTAATGACCAGAGTCATTGTGAAAAGTAATGACCAGAGTCATTGTGACCAGAGTCATTGTGGCCGAAGCCATAGTGAAAAGTAATGACCGGAGTCATTATGGCTGGAGCCATAGTAAAAAGTAATGACCGGAGTCATTGTGGCCGGAGTCGTAGTGAAAAGTAATGACTGGAGTCATTGTGGCCGGAGTCATAGTAAAAAGTAATGACCGAAGTCATTGTGGTTGGAGCCATAGTAAAAAGTAATGACCGGAGTCATTGTAGCCGGAGCCATAGTAAAATATGTAACACGAGGTCACTATGGCCGAAGTCGAGGTGAAACACTTGTAAAATTGAAAATATTATTGTGAAAGTGAACAGAATTGTTGAGTTGGGCTTAATTGGGCCCGTTTAAAAAGTCTGACATATAGTTAGTACGTGACGTGACAGCTGTCTGTTGAAAGACGTGTACAATAAATACGGGCTGAGAAAAGTAATTGCTACAGTTAAACAGACAAAATGGAAAACGAACTGTCGAATTCGAGAGGTTCCCATTAGGGTTTAACCATTGAATTTGAAACGATGTGAACGTGACCGTCAGATTAAATTAATCACAACCGTTGAGATATATATTTGCTTTGTGGTATATATAGCCACATTTCTGTAAAAAGAGTTTTACTTTTGTTGTATTTTCTACCAAATTACTGCCAAAATTCTATTGTGTTCTTCTTACATCTGGACTGTTGCATCCTTTGTCGACTTCTACATCAATCTTTCAAGACCGAGATCAGGTAACGTATGAGTTTTGGTGATTTAGATTTTAGAACGTGTTTTCTTCTACTCTTATCCTTTTTTATTTAGATCTAAGTCCTTTGAAGGAAGTTAGGTGTAGGAGTGAAAGTGACGATGAGCGTGAGTTAGAGTTTTTGAAGATCCTAACTTCATTTCCCCCCCTTTCTACTCCATGCAGTGAAAGTTACGAACTTTGAAGAGATGTCTTTTGAAGAAACGGTGAGCGTTGGGGGAAGTGAGGGCGTTGGAGTATGGTGACGTGGGTAGGACCAGTGAGTCATTTAACTCAGAGAGGATGGAGGAGGGGGTAGGAAGAAATGAGATGACTGGGGTTGAGGGAGATAGCGTTCCCATAACCGTAGTAAAAGTGGAGGGTGGGAGTGAAAGGTGTTATGATGTTGATGCAGATATTGTGTCTGAGGTGAGGCAGTATGAGTCTGAATTCGAGACCAGGGATAGCCTGGGTTATTTAGTTGAAAGTTATGAAATTTCTTCCCGAGTTCTGATTAGGCCTGCTGGGGTAGAGGAGAGGGCATGTTCTGCCCCTCGGGATCATTGGATGCCCATGTATGCGCATTATTTGGCAGCTGGGCTTAGGTTTCCAATTCCTGAGTTGCTAGTGGGGTTATTATTAGATTATAGCATAGGGTTGGCACAATTAGCCCCCAATGCTATGAGGGTAATAATAGGGTTTTTAGTTTATTACCAGCTCAGGGGGTTAATGTGCCGACTGTAAATATCTTTAAATATTTTTTTGTTCTAAAGGGGGTAGTAGAAAGGACAATGGGTGGTATTATTTCACCGTTAGAGTGTCGAATAAAGAGAGTAGGAGTTTATTTACATTGGGTCCTTCATCCATTAAAGGATGAAAGGAGAAATTTTTCTTTGTGGATGACATTGAGTGGGAGAGAGAGGATGCCGAGGTAGAGCTGTTGTCCTCTTGGAAGGCTAAGAAAGCCAACCAAAATAAATATAGTTTAAATGAGGATGAGGAGGAAGAGGTGGGGAAGTTGGTGAGGGAGGGGGGTAATTTAGTAAATATAATGTACCTCACCAGTGCGAATTGTATAGAGGCTGCTGAGCTTTATGGGCCAAGCGCTTTGAATGAAGGTGTGTTTATATTTTGTATTGTAGTGCTTGATGTTAAACGTAGAGTTATGTTGTTGACACTCTTTGTTTTTGTTGTTTTGCAACTGAGATGGATAAATTTTTGAATGTTGCTAGAGGGGTGGCCATTCCAAAGAAGCTGAGGAAGAAGTCAAAGACTTCAACTAAAGAGGCGAGTAAGGTGGGAGCTGGGAAGGAGTTAGTGCCTAGCACCACAACTGGAGTTCAGGAGGTGGGGCCTAGGTTAGAGTTGAAGAGGAAAGGCAGTGAGGCGTTAGAAGCTCTCCAGAAAAAGAAGAAAGTGATGGAGCAGGAGGTTGGGGGGAACGAGGTACTGGAGTTCGTACCTCGACCTCCTCCTGTTGAGCTCAATCTTGAGCTCAGGGAGTCTGAGGTTGAGGGGGCTGAGGTAAGGGCCCCTGGTAAAGGGAAAGTCCTTGTTCCCCCTTTGTCCTTTCAAAGCAACCTCTTTGATGCGAAGAACGCAATAGGGGCAAGAAGGTTTATTAATGCAACCTTCCCCAAAGTGGACAAGTGTCAAGATAAGGAAGAGGTGCTGAGGTATGTTGGGGCAACTGTGATGAGGCACGCTTTGGAGGTATGTTAAGTTGGTTTATGTGTAATTATTGTTGTTGTTGTTTTTTTTTTTTTTTGACTTCTGTTGGAATTACAGAGTGCAAGCTGGGTGAATGCTCTAGCCCAGGAGTTTGTGGAAAGTGTGAAAGAGCGTACTCTCTTGCGAAGGCAGTGTGAGCAACTGTAGAAAGAGAAGAACGAGTTGGAGAAGAAGAATAAGAACATGCAGGAGGCGCTAGATGAGGTGGTACCAACAGTGAAGCAGCTTGAGCAGGAGAAGGATTCTCTGAGTACTAAGCTCGTGTTTGAAGAGAGAAAGAGAAAGATCTCTGAAAGCGAGCGCGAGGCTCAGGAGAAAGAGATAAAAATGATGAAAGAAGCTGTGGTTGAGCTGAAGAAGAATGTTCAGCTGTTGGTACACATGGGATGGAGAAGCATATCAGCAACTTCGTCAACTCCAGCTCGTTTCACAATATTGTCAATCTCTACTGGCTGCCAATTGCGATCCTTGCCTTCACTAATTGTAGGAGGAAGGTGAAAGTTGAGTATCCCAAAGTGGATATAACAAAGATCACCTTTGGCAAAAAAGAGGAAGGGGTTAAGGAGAACAGTGAGAGTATGTCAACAGACTTCCGACCATAGATTAAACTGAAGTGGGATCATGATGAAAAAGGACGTATCGTTTTTCTTCTGAACTTTGACTTTGATTTCGTAGTAGTGGAGAAAGAGCAAGAAGAGGTAGAAGGTGCTGGAGTTGAGGAAAACCAGCCACCTCTTCCAGTGGAGGTCCATTCAGTTCCTTCTGACGAAGAGTAGCCACCTCAGCCACCTCCCCCAGCAGAATAATTAGGAGTTTTTGTTTTTTAATTTATGTAGTTTAAATGTGAACAATGATTAATTTAAACGTTTTTGTACATTTGTTGATTAATCTAAAGAAATTTTTTTTAATTGGTTTTAATACTTATTTTGTGCTTTAATTGTTTTATATTAACATAAGAACTAAAATAAAATAAATCACTTCGGATGTGAACTAAGATGAAGTAAATCACTTCGAATGTGAAGTGAAATTCATTAATAAAAGTGAATTCGAAAGAATAAATTCCAAACAGATTGACCTCGGAGATACAGACTAAGAGATGACATGAATCTCAGAAATGAAGAAGTAATAATTATAAAGAAGAATAAGACAAGGATCACTTGCAAGAAGTGTATTATGGGTAAAATTTCTTCAAGTTATTGATATTTCAGACTCTAGGAATTCTTTTTGCTTCAACATAGAGGATATAGGCGCCAGGATGTGGCACTTCGGCCACTGTGTAAGGGCCTTCCCAATTTGGAGCTAATTTATCAAAACAAGTTTCAAACCCCGTTAGGCCAGCTTTTTTGAGAACAAGGTCTTCTACTTTGAATATTTGAGGGCGGACTTGTTTGTTGTAAAAGTTGGCTAATTTTTGCTTCTATACTAAAGTTTGAATCCGTGCTTCTTCTTTGACTTCGACAAGCAAATCAAGGTTTTCTCGAAGCAATTGTCCATTTCGTCCTTCATCGAAATGGGTTACCCTGAAGCTTTGGACTCCTATTTCAATTGGAATGACTACTTCAGTACCAAAGGCCAGGTGGTATGGTGTTTCATTTATTTCATTAAGTTATAGTTTTTAGAGTATGCTTTGTACATTGTGCATATTTGATCTAGGGTAAAGCCATAGATGAGAGAATAAAATAGAATGAAAGTAACTTGACTTGGAAATAGTACCTATGGCAGTTTGGCTCGTAGTTCTATATGCCCAGAGGATGTTGTTGAGCTCGTCTGCCCACCTAGCTTTGTGCTGCTCCAACCTCGGCTTTATTCATTCTAGGATAGCTTTATTAAACAGATTCTACCATTCCATTAGACTCCGGATGATAAACCGAGATAAACTGTAGTTTGATCTCGTAACTGGAGCAGAAATCTCGGAAGAAGGAGCAGTTAAACTGAGTACCATTGTCAGCCACAGTCTGGTTTGGGATTCCATATCTGCAGATAATTGAGCCAAAAACAAAGTCTTCGACCTTTTTAGAAGTAAGACTAGATAGTGGTTGAGCTTCAACCTATTTCGTAAAATAATCAACACCAACGATCATATGGGTTACACCTCCAACCCCTTTTATGAATGGACCCAAAAGATCAAGTCTCCACTAAGCAAATGGCCATAGTGCTACCAAGTTGGTGAGCTCTTTTACCGATTGGTGAGTCAAATGTGCGAAGAATTGGCACTTCGGGCATCTCTATACAAAGTGAGTAGCATCTTTATACATAGTTGACCAGTAATATCCTTATCTGAGGACTTTATGAGCTAGGGTTCTAGCACCAATGTGGCTTCCACATACACCTTCACATACCTCCCGAAGTGTGTACTCAGCTTCATAAGGATTCAAGCATCGTAGGAGAATGAGTGCGAAAGATCTCTTATAGAGGACCCCATCAACAAGTGTATATCGAGATGCTTTCTTCCTCAACTTCATCTCTACTTGCTTATCTTCAGGAACTAACCCATCTTGTAGAAAAGAGACAATTGGATCTGTCTAACTCGGTGTATTCGGGTCTGTGTTGATCTTCATCATTCTTGGCTTCATGAAGCTCCGTTCATCTAAAACTTCAAGGAAAACTGATCTAGGGCTTAAGGAACTATCAGAGGCGAACTTAGTAAGTGAATCTACTTGTTCATTCTCAGTTCGGGGAATTTTGCGCAAACAAAATTTTTGAAATTTGCACTTCAGTTTGGCCACCAAGGCTACATATTTCATCATAACAGAATCAACAACCTTGTAGACTGAGTTGACTTGATTAACCACAAGCTACGAGTCACTGTATACTTGTATTGCCATTACTTTCAGCTTCAATGCTAGTTGCAAGCAAAGTAGCAAAGCTTCATACTCAGCCATGTTGTTTGTTACATCGAAGTTAAATTTCAAAGCATGCTCACTTCGATATCCATCTAGACCAACTACGAGAGCACCAACTCTTGAGCCCTTGCTATTAGATGCTCCATCAACATATAAGGTCTAGTTGCTCGGCTCGAGATTAGAGCTTGGGTTACATGGGGTGCATTCTACGATAAAATCTGTTAGTGCTTGAGCTCCAATTGCAGACCTTTGTTGAAATGTTATCTCAAATTCCCCCAGTTCTACTGTCCATTTAATTAACCTTCTTGAGTACTCTGGCTTCTGAAGGATCTGTCGAAGAAGTTGGTCTATGAGGATGATGATTGGGTGTGATTAGAAATATAGCCTCATATTTCTGACTAAAGTGACAACTGCTAACATTGCTTTCTCAACAATAGGGTATCTCAGTTATGCTTTGTGTAGTACACTGCTGGTATAATAAATCGGTTTCTGCTGTTTGCCTTCTTCTTTCATTAGGATAGAACTAATTGCTTCATCTGAAATACCGAGGTACAGATAGAGGATTTCTCCATCAATAGCCTTTATTAGCAAAAAGGGTGAGCTAAGATAAGATTTCAGCTCATCGAATGCAGCTTGGCATTTTGGGTTCCATTCAAACATCTTCTGTTTGCTAGATTCATCCTTTTGCGCTGTTGATCTCATGATCTTGAAGAATTGTAAGCACTTATCTGCTAACTTCAATATGAACCGATGAAGAGCTACCACCCTCCCAGTTAATCTCTGTATTTTCTCTTCATCCTTCGGAGCCATCGGCACTTGGTGGTAACCAGAATATGCATCCAAGAGGCTTAATCTCTCATTTCTAGAAGCTGCTTCAACCAGTTTGTCAATGCTTGGCATCGGATAACAGTCTTTGGGACAAGCTTGGTTGAGATTTGTGTAATCGATGCACATTCGTCATTTATCATTTGCCTTCTTAACCAACACCAGGTTAGCCACCCATTCACAATAATCAACTCTTTTGACGAAACCAGCTTGCAGGAGTTTTTCTACTTCTTTTCTAACCTAAAGCCTCTCTCCCCCCCAAAGAGACGTCGCTTCTAGGCTATTGGTTTCTTTAATGGATTGGTGCTGAGCTTGTGCTGAGATACCGAGATTGAAATTCGTGGCATGTCTGCTAAGGTCTAAGCGAAGACATCTTTGTTAGCTCGGAGGAAAGCTATTAGCTCTACTCTTTCTTTTGGGTTTAACTGAGTTCCAATTTGTGTCTTCCTGTTTTGATCTTTGTCATCAATTTGCACTTCCTCTACATCCTCAACTGGGGTAGCTCTAGTTTTTTCCTTTGGCTGGTTGTCTACTATCTCAACTCCCATTACCTGCTAATTATCATGAACTTGTTGGGGAATGGTTTCTAGTGTCTGATCTTTGCCTTTTTGAGGCCTTGTAACTGAGGTAATATAGCAATGTCTAGCCACCTCCTAGTTACCTCGTAGTGTTGCTATCCCTATAGAGGTTGGGAACTTCATGCAAAGACGAGATTGAGAGACTACAGCTCGGATCTCGGTTAATGTGGGTCGTCCGATAACAGCATTGAAAAAGGATGCCATTTTGACAACTAGAAACCAAACTGAAGGGGTAACATAAGTTCGGTTGCTCCCAAAAGCAACGTTGAGAGTAAGGAGTCATTCTACCTTAACAAATTGGTTATTAAATCCATATATTGGACCATCGTACCTCTGCAACAAAGCTGGATCCAGTCCGAGACTCTCAAAACAGTGAAAATACATAATGTCTGGTGCACTCCCTGTGTCAACAAGGACATGTTGTACCTCACAATTGTTAATTATAACAGAAGTTACCAAAGGATCATTATGGGGCGTTACAACTATGTCAAAGTCAGCAGGTGTGAAAGTGATAGGTTGATTCTTCTAGTCAGCATCGTCAAACTTTCGTTTCTGGGCTCGGTTTTGATGCTTCACCTCCTTGACATACAATTTTCTCTACTTGGAGCTCAAAACCCCTACTTCCAATCCTCCGGTGATCATGTGTATAATTTTGGTCAGTGATGGAAGCAGTGTTGGGGCTTGTTGATATCCCACTCCTTGCCTATTTCCTACATTACGAGATCCTTGTAGCTGTGGCCTCTACTCTCTGACAAACTTCGGTTGCTCTGTTCTCTGGATGTATTCATTGAGCATTCCTTTTTGAGCTAGACTTTCCAATTCGAACCTCAAACTATTACACTCTTTTGTTGTCTAACCGTGATCTTGATGAAAGCACAATATCTAGTATGATCACGTGTAGCAGCAAAACTTCTCATCGACCCTGGTCGCCTTAAATCCATCTTATTCTTGATCCACATGAATATCTGCAACCTTGACAGATTGAAAGGAGTCCATGTAACTGGTGCTTTATTGGTAATTTGCTGAGGGGTACTGAGTTTGGCTTTTTGAATCTCGATGTGGAGGTCGACATCGGATCTCGATTCTGGACTGTCTTCATTCGCTTTCTGCTTTAACCCTCATCTCTCCAATCTGGGTTTTCATTTTTAGAGAGAATTTGCTTTTGTGACAGGGCACATTTCTCAGCAGTTATGAATTTCAAAGATTTGTCATTAACCTCATTAAAAGTGGCAACATGATGCTTAATTAAGCTATCTCTGAATCTTTCGTGCTGGAGACTTTGAATTATAGCTGCAATTCCCACAGCTTGGTTGAATGAGCTAACTTCAAGGACTGCATCATTGAACCAGCTCATGTAATTTTTCAGAGACTCTCCTTCCCTCTGTTTAACTCGCATCAGTTCAGAAGTGGTTTTCCTAATCAACCTTCTACTGAAAAACTTTGTAGCAAAAGCAGATGCCATTTCTATATAAGAGCTGATAGATCTCGGAGGCAAACTATAGTATTAGGTTCGAGCATTACCACGGAGAGTGGAGAGAAAAATTTTGCACATCAACGCATCAGAAGCATTCTGAGCCTGCATACAGGAGTAGAAGGCATGGAGGTGATCATCTGGATCTTTCATCCCATCATATGTCTCAAGCTGAGGTATTTTGAAACCAGCGGGATAAGGTTCCAATGTAATATTAGTGTTTAGAGGATGAGGTATGGAATCAGTGTTATGGTGTGGAGGTGAGGCACCTTGCTGCTCGACTACCAGTTTTTCTAAGCTGTCCAAACGTCGTGTGACATCATCAGGTAAAGGTTGTTGAACTGGGGCTACATGAGACTGACCCTGAGACTCACTAAGAGCAGGAGCATGTTGAACTGGTTGAGGGTTTTGGTATTGAACAGGGGGTTGTTAAGTAGGGTTGAGTAAATTGATAAGGGGATCACCAGGATTATTTCGAGCTAAAAGTTGAGCCAAAACTAATTGGAAAACACCAAATTGTTGTTGCATAGCAGCAAGCTGAGTTGTGACTACATCTCCTTGATTATGAGTGGAAGCTGAATTGTGGGCTGAGTTGTGAGGTCGATTTTCATCTCCCCCTTCTGCATGTTCAACATGAGGGAATAGATTTGGGATCTAAGGTGGGAGGTGAGGTGGAAGGTTGTTGGGGTATTGACCTTGACCTTGTCTAAGAGGTTGAGCCTGATTTCCAGCTCGGACAGATCGAGTGTTGACCATGATGAGAAAGCAACAAAGGAGCTTTTAGTTTGGTTTACCACAGACGGTGCCAATGTAATTGCACCAAACCAGAGGTCCTTCTTCAGTCCACCTTTTCACTTTGGATGAACCTGCAAAGCCCCGAGGTAGGTCCTAGGGGTAAACACTCCGATGCTTAAGTTAGCAATAATCGGATCTACTTTTAGAATAATGGAAAAAGGAGCTTTAGATTGGTTTCAATTACCTTTTTGAAGTGGCCCCTGGGGGGTATTTATAGGCCTTAGTGAGATGTCCATGTGGCTTACTTAACAAGATAATTGGAGTGTGACATGTCCCTTCAGGCGATAATTTCGGGATCGAGAAATTGTGTGTGACAAATTAGGTGTAGGCTTGTCCACTGTATTTATCATGCAGCCATTTGATTGAGAAGTGCTGGATTTAACTTCACTTCGACTATTGAGGAATTGTAGCAGTACGTCCGAGGTTTAGGACTTTCGGACCTATCCTTACAGTAGGCTATAGATGGATCTAGTGAAGCTTTGAGCTTTGATATGGTAAGACAAACTTGTATCTATCAAAACTAGATGGCTCATAGACTTGACAAAAATTGTACCCGACCCTTAAACTCGACCCATTGAGAAAAGTTGCAAGTAGTCAAAAAATCATTAAGAAACCAGAACATATGTTCAGGATGAGTGAGGCTTCTGTTGGATGGGAAAGAAAGAACTTCAAACCAGAAATTGAAATGAAAAGAAACCAGAAAATGCAAGGCAAAATGTTGCAACCACAAGTAGAACACACAAGGGAATTCAGCTACAGTAAGGGGTAAGTTACCCACTCCATTTGGAAATGTTTATGCTTTGATTGAAAATGGTACTATGCATCGTTTGTATCACTTAGATAAGCGTCCTATTTGTATGCCGAGGTTGAAATTTTTTAATTTATGCTAGTAGTGAGTACACCATCTAAAGAAACTCTTAACTTCATATTATTTACATAGCATGTTTGGCAGAATTGATGTTAGAGAATTATTAGCCTATCTGGCTCTATTGAATATAGAAGAACTTACATTGAGCTCATTTTGCAGTGATTGTCTGCTACAAGAAGATTGTTGTATTCCATATGGCTAACCAGTTTATCGATGAAGTTTAAGGGTGATGATTTGCATTCTAGACTATGATCAATCTTTTGTTTGCTAGCTTCTACGCTATTGCACTAGGAGTATGATGATTATTTTGAACATTTATATGTGAACATTGGCAGAGCTAAGGAGGGGCTGAGGGTAGTTTGTCCCTTAAATTTTAATTTTTATCCTAAATAGTGTAATTATCATTTTAGTTATTTTTATTATTGGAGATTACTTTTAAGTGATGATAATGAGAAAGATGTGTGGAAAATATAGATAATAAGAAAGATGATAAAAATAAAGATTTTTTTTTCTGGCCACTAACAAAAATAAGGATTAATTGACTTAAGAAAAATAATTAATATATCCTTCGTTTCAATATACCCGTTAACACCCACTAATTTAGTTATTAAAATCTGTAACTTTAAGTTTTTTCATCTGTAATTCAAATTCAAAAAAAAAAAAAAATTTCTTAATGAGTTTGTTGTATAATGTGTTGAATTAAAAGGTATTTGTATCAATCTCCTTGAATGAAAAATGATTCAACATCATCCTTTTACAAATGTATGTGTTCACTAATAATTTTTTGCTTCTCTTTTATTAGTGTTCTTTCACTCACTATATACGTTCATTTTGTCCTTTAATTGATGGCATTTACATTACTTCATCAATCACTATTAATTTATGGTTAAAGACTGATAAATTTCGTTTGTAATAATTTTTTTTTCTTTTATGGACTTTTTAATTTACACCTAGACAGACCATTTTTAAGTCAAGTTTTTGTTTTGCCCCCATGAAAAATATTCCTATCTATGCCACTGTTTGTGACTAAAGATAAGCCTGTCTATGTAAAGAATCACAGTAGTCAAGAAGACTGCAGATGTTTTCCTAAGCAACTGTTTGGTTTGTCACCCAGCAAGGAACCGAGTTCATAATAGATTTAGTATTTAGCAGCTTAAAGAGAATGGCAGTAATGGACCTAGTTGAACTAAATCTATCAAAAAAAAAACTACTTGAACTGAAAAAGAAAAATGATTGGTTTACCGTTTGGTTACCATCATAAAGACCAAATCAGGACGGTATGAGAACATTTAGAATTAGAATCAAGTACGGTATGAATTCCTGGTTACAAGTTTTACTTAGTCCCAGCAAAAATTATGGACGTAATGAACAGACTTTCAACCTTATCTGAACATATTTGTCATTTTGTATATCGATGGTGTACTAGTCTGTTTCTCTCATGAAGATAGACATAGAAAACATATGATTATTGTATTACAAACATTGGAGGAAACAAAACTTGTCAAACTAGTAAATTTGAGTCTGGAATGTCACAAGTCAGATTTTTAGACATGTAATTCTGCAGAAGGTATTTTAGGGAACTCCAGCAGGTTGGGGGCGGTAGAAAATTAGGAAAGAACTACAACTGTGGTAGTAGTTAGAAGCTTTCTAGTTTCGCTTGCTACAGTATACAGCTTGTGAATAGCGTGCCTTAAAAGTTTGCTACAGTATAAATTTTTCTTCAATTTGTTGAGCAGTTTTCAGACAGTTGAAGTAATATATATGCACAGTATACCTCAAGCTGCGCTGCTCGCACTTTATCTATATTAAATTTAGTTAGGTGTGTACTCCTCTATCTTAAAATATATTTGACTT
>BPVZ01000527.1:30000-37500 GCA_020521535.1 Rubroshorea leprosula | reverse complement strand
ATATCTCGACATAAGCCAAGAGGCAGATCTTGTGCCACTCCACCTGGTCGTATGAAACTGGCATGCATCCTGGCTCCCGAGACTCTTTCATAGAATTCCAACAATTTCTCCCGCTCCTCAAAAGCCCACAGGAACGGAGTTGATGCTCCCACATCCATAGCATGAGTAGTTAAAGCAAGTGAATGATTTGAAATTCGAGTTATTTCACGGAATAACACTCGTATATATTGAGCTCGTAATGGTACCTCGCAATTCAAAAGTCTCTCTACGGCTGAAGAATGAGCGTGTTCTTGGGCCATCATAGAAACATAGATAGGGTCAAAGACGGAACGAACAACGAAACTTTACGACAGCTTTTTCGTACACGTTCACTTGCATCACATACACAAGTGCTCTCTGAACCGTGCAATAAGGTCACCCATAACACGGCTCTCCCACTTGAGTTACCTTAGCCCCAGGCCATGCTATTCAATGATATTGGAAAAATGGCAGCGTAACGTAACAACTAGTATTGAAAGCTGGTCGCCTTTTGAGGGAGGGAAAGCGTTTCAATAGGAGCCCTACTTCCCCCTTTGCGACCTCATCACTTCAATTGTTGCGCAAACCAATTTCTTTCTTAGTCACCGGGCGGAGCGAACCTTTGGTACTTCAGTAGGGCGAGCTGTTTGATAGTGACTTCTTTCGTTTGGTAGGGCGACGAAAAGGCTACTTCAATCTAGGAAACAGCCGGAAACTCGAGAGGGTCACCTTTGGAAGCGTTCGCCGGTAACCAAAGCGTATCGTTCCCGCGGTACTTTGCTTTTAGCTTTTTTAGGTTATGCAATAGAAGGGAGGCTTAGCTCTGGATCCCCCCTGCTTGCAGAAATGAATGGATCAGAAGGGGGGCTGGGTTCTATTTCCGGGCCCGGGCGGGAGGTTAAGGCCATAAGAGAAGATTTCCCTCCCGGCAAGGAGGAGAGGAAAAAGGCGCTGTCATCTATCTCGACAAGTTTTTCTCCCGGAAATCCAGACCGGCTCAGAGAATCACTGGCGCTATTTAGCCCTTCGTTTCGCCAATAAAACAAAGAAGTCATCCTTGACGATTTCCCATTACTTCCCTGCCGAGCCACCTCTCTTCGCCATTCGAAATACTACCTCTGCCTTCCCTTTCTATAACATACCCAGGCGCCCTCCTTTCCAATCACTAAGAAAAAAGCAATACCAATCAAAGGGTTGGCTTTGGGCGTTGTAAAGCTTCGTCTGTTATTTTTTCGGCCCCAGGGGAGTTTACTCGACCCATTCCCCAGTCTCCCGCACAGCTCAAGTAAGTGAAGTGTGCGACTCCGTATGAGGACCTCCTTCCCTTCTGCCCACTCTCCGTTCACACGGTTCTCAAAGCAGAGGAGGAAGGGTGGGCAGCTGGTACCACGAGCCCTCTGTCCCACACATCTATCCAGAAGCAAGTGTAGTTCACCGGTTCCACCGAATGCTCCTATCTCTCGGCAAAGATCGTGTGAGTGTGCAGTTATGCTTCGGATGCTTCGCCATAGAATAGATCGAAACAGTTCCCGTTCTTTTCCGGTGCACTCGCTTTATATCTCCGACACACAAGGAAGGACGCGGTGGGAAGGAAGCAGCCCTAGCCTCTGTCCGGCCGATCATTCCGCTGGCATCTTGCATTCACGCCTCCGTTTGACTGCCGCTCGGGGATGTAGTTGTAGATACGTTAGTCTTAGTGGGTCGTTGGCTCCACCTGTTATCTCCTTCTACGACATGCTGTTGTCGTCGCCATATTCCATATGTCACTTAGTCATCTCTGCCTCGCCGCGGGTCAGCACCTCCGAAAGAAACGGAGGACTTCATTCAGTGACTCCGCGATCGCCCTCTGAACGATCAAAATAAGGTAAAGCTTGAAGATAAGTTTTGTACTCTATTAATTTCTCAGTCCCTCTAGTCGGGTGGGCGCCGGCCGGTCTTTCGACCAGATCCCCCTAAAAACCGTACGTGCGGGTCTCCCCGCATGCGGCTCACGCCATTCGAGGTGGCCCAGCCCAGCATTCATTCGCAAATCCTGTAGTGAAATTGAGACTGCTCGACCTCGGAAGCTAATTCGCGTGTAGGCAGCGCTGTCTGTCGTACCGTTGACTCTATCTATTCATTTAATTGACTTTCTTACATTTTTTATATAGGCTCGCTCCCTCTTTTTCCATGAATTCATGCACTTCCCTTTACTTCATAGGGCCTTCTTTAATAGGGGAAAAGCCTTCCATTTCCGTCAAATGACCCGGCCTCCCCTGGCTCTTCCACCGTCCGGGCTCCCTTTCCTCCCTATGCTATGCTCCCCCGGCGCAGGCCTACCACGCTTCGCGCCTGCGGCGTTTTCGCCAGACGGTCTTTGCCAGTAGTGCCATCCTCCCCGCTGGCTGTATGGGCGGGTTGTCCCTCGCTGCTGCGTTCTGTTAGGCTATAGATTAAAGGAACAAATGTAGTTGAATGAGACAGCAGGCGGGTTACACGTTCCACTGCGCCGAGATGTGAGGTGCAGGTGGTGATGATCACCCCGGGGTATGCGCTAGCGCCCTTGACAGGCACTCCAGGACCCGCCAACGCTCATGAAAACCCGGGTCGGTCGGTCCTCCATTCATCCGACCGGAGGTGTGGATAACGAGGCCACCTTCACAACCTTCTCCCTTTTGTCCCTATGTTGTAGTAAGGTAGGGCGGTTCGCTTGAGTTGCTCAACCGCCCCTTAGCCCGGTGCTCATGACGCGCTACGGAATCTCCACCGCGCCGGGGGACCAAGCAGGGCATAGCTAGCGGCATAGGAGCCGACTCGGCGTCAGCGGCTTCGTGCCGCACTGGAGTAATCCAATATGTGGTTCCGCACGTTCCACCACTTCTCCGTTCATTTCCAATACTAATCGTGAAACACCATGAGCAGCAGGATGTTGAGGTCCGAAATTCGAAGTGAAATTTTGGATTTGCCTGTTCCTAGTCGTCATGGGAAAGAAAGGCAGAAATAAGAAAGAGATTATTCCCTGAGAGCTTGTCCAGTACTACCAGTACCTGAAATGCATCTCCTTCGCCCGCGCGCGATAGCTCTACCTGGCGTGCCGCCTTGCATGCAAGCGAAGCGCTATTGGCGGCAATAAATAGCTCACTGAACGATGATTGATGCCCTCTGAAAGCTGAAGGAAGGCAGTGACCTCGATTGTTCCAGAGAGAAGGATCATGGCGCCCCAGAACTGTAACATCCAGCAGCAGCATCTCCTTGCGTGCGAGAAACTTCTATGCCAGCCGTTATTCCCGGCTCTGTTATGAAAGAAAGCGGCAGACTCATCTTACAGGTGTTCCCTAATGAGGGATTTTATGAGATTCATTAGGGTTCTCCTTTATCTCCTCCACCCATCCGCGGAGGGTTTCAGTATCCATCTCCGCAGATATTTCCAGATCGCGAGACATAATGTTCTCTGCGGCACTGGAGTGGATTTCTGCCATTTCCGGAAAGTGAACGGACAGCCGCCCTTTCCCCTTCTCAGAATGTTCCCGAACTTGCTCAAGAATCAAAGTGTGAATGGCACTTCGAAGTGCCTCACGTGGGGATCGGCGTGGGAAACTTCCGCCGGTTCTGGAGCCAGCGGGTTCTGAATGACCTCCCTCTCACGGTTAAAAAAGCGGTTCACCATCTCGAAGAAATCCATATCGTCCATCCGAAAAACGTGTCTCAACTACAGCCAACTCCCCTGTTTTTCTATCGAAAAAACAACCCTACACAATTTGTTCTAGAAATGCTAATCAAGTGACACACTGGGGCCATGGGTCATGAAAGAGGTTGACCCCCATCCCCCTTCACTATGTATGGCCAATGAACTCCTCGCTTAGTTCGTTCTTTTCCTTTCCTTCTTTGGGCTCGGGTCGATAGTAGCCGTGGTAGTAATGTCCCGGAGCCCGGCTACCGACCCGAGGCGCCAATCGGGAAAGTCATAAAGGGACGTTAAACGTAATTCTAGAAGGGCGTTACCACAACAAAAAAAAATCCGGCAGTTCAAGTGAAAGTTTATTAGACTAGTCCCACTAAGATGGCGGGGAAACTGACTTCCGAGAGAGCTGCTTTCGCCTCGGTAATTACCTAACGAGAGAGAGCCGATGCCAAAGTCGCCCTTTACGCGAGGGAACGCCGGACAGACTGACCTCTGCTAACTACGTTTTATATAGACTGGAAGCTATAAAGATACTATACTAAGGTATAGTGCTGCTACCAGAGAAGGCTGTTTCATGCTAGGCGTCCAGACCTACTACGCCCGAGCCGCATCCCCGGCACACTTGCTATATCCACTAAGGCTTCATCCCACTTCATCCTACCAACTATACCTGATACAAAGCCGTTCTATAAAAATTCAAGACAACAAGAAAGCAAGAAAACGATAGCGATCGGTTTGGGAGCGTCACGGGGAGGGGGGGAGGAAATAAGTCTTTCAAGGACCCGGCTTCGTGGACGAGAGAGAAAGAATAGAATCAAAGGCATGCCCGACCCGAGCTACTAGGCCAGGGCCTGAGGAGAGGAACTATTTCAAGCAAGGATGCTATGACCTCAGACTTGAGACCGATTCAAAGATATAGGAATGAATGAATCCAATGTCATCTATACCGTTTGGGCTGTCATAATGTGACAGTTTCGACTTCTGTCGTCTCTGTCTATTTCGTTTAGGGAATGGGCTTATTCATTCCGATTTCTGTAAATACTTCTGTGTCAATATCTCCCCCAGCCTCGGTCTAAAAAGCTCATGCCTTCTTGCTTGCTGTGCCCGGTGCGAATCCCGTTCGTTCCTTTCTTTCTTTTCCGGGTCAAGGAGAATCGCTTGGTTGGGTTCTTTGGTTGCTTATTCCACTTCTTTCAGTGGGAGGACTTTCATTCATCAGCAGCAGCAGGTGGGCTTAGGCTCAGTGTTCATCGATTGCTGTGGATTCTGTTTCAGTAGAAGATTCTATTCATGAGGAGTGAGGAGTAGCGATTCGCGTTCTTTCAATAGTAGTTCTCTCTCCCCTTAATCTGGAAGGAAGAGGAATTCGACCCCCAGCAATTGGTCATCATTCCTGGCCGGCTGGTGCTTTTCCCTCCCTTTCAAAAGCTTGATTAGCAAAGTACGATTCTGATTGACCACCAGCTCAGCCTCGATCTACGGGCATTCATCTCCATAGCCCTTTTTCTTTAGCAGTACAGGCCTCCTCCCTTATTGAGAATCTATATGGCTTTGTTCGTCTCTATTATTTGATTTTTCAATAGCCAAAAACTTGAGTTTCAGGTCTGCGAGAGGTCACAATGTACTAGTACTAGGGCTCATGCCCAAATAGGGGCTTTCTTTTCTTTTGCATGCGCCATCCCTATCCCTTCCCGATGAAGCTTCCTTCTAATCTAAATAAAAAAGGCACCTAATGTTTGCCGTCTCCACTGATATTTAAGGCTTTCCAGGAGAGAGAAGGCGAGGGTGGTCGTAGATCAGATAATATTCAAATCAGTTATTAGCTTAGGAGCGTAGCGAAGTTATTCAAAAGGAATTGATAGAGATGAATCCCCTAACTAAACTAGCAATAGTAGTTCTTCATCAATAGGGTAGGTTACGGAAAGCATAAACCTCTTCCTGCTCTTTGTCGATTAGCTTTCGCTGTCCAATCGGTCCTTGCTTCTTACCGAATTCCTATTCCTTCAAAGCTGGCTAGCTTCGACGTTCCATCGAGTTAGCTAGTTAACATTCGATCTCCCACTCAAATCATTCTGTTTTCCTGAAATAGGAATAGGGAAAGGAATGGCTATATGCTTAACTTAGCACAGGGAAGAAGGAAGCAAGAGGACAAAGGGTTGGTAGCACGCTTACGGTCTCATTCCAGTCATTCTGGGCAAGACAGTCGGAAGCGAGCCAAAAGGTCGGCTTTCTTTCTCCTCTTTTTAAGAAGTAGCTGCTACTGTGTGATCATATCCGCTCAAGCAAGCCTGTACCAAACCGGCCAAGCCAGTTCCTCAAGGACGGGAATAGCTAATCTGCAAGGACAGGACAACTAAACTAGTTGACCTCCCGCCCCTCCACCAACGGACTCTCTCATGTTAGATCGACTCAGGTACAGAGTCGATTGCTCTCGCTCGGGATAAGGAAAGGACCCGAAGGCCCACCATTGAATTGACCCGGCCGGCGGGGAAAGTGAAGGGAATCATGGGGCTTTTAGGTATCATAGGGAATCGTTCATGCGATCCATCCATTCTTTATTAATAAGTGGTACGGGGCCCCGTGCATACTCCTTTAAGAGCAAGCATCTCTTGTCAATCGGATAGGAGCCTCCCTAAACTAAGAAAAGGGATTAGCCTCGAAACATGAAACCTTTATTGGAGGAGGAATTGCAAGAGCCTCCCTGGAAGAGCAGGATCAAGATCTGGTGTCGAACAAGCAAGTAGGTGTCACTGTTTAGTAATATGGTTGGTGACTCACTGGGCTTAGTTCTGGTGATCATCCCAGTGAATAAAGATGCTAGACGTGCTGGTGAAATTGATCAGATCGCCTTTGAAATCGATGTTTTCCGTAGTGGTTTGAGGGGTTTGTTCCTCTTCGGACATGCTACATCGGATCGTCTCTATTTATCTTTCTTAGAATTGGAAGAAAAAGATTGAAATGACTGTTCAAAATTGAACCTATACCTTTGAGATTCAAAAAAAATTTCTTATGAAATGTTTAATTATTATTAGCGTTGATAGCTCTCTTCTTTAAAGCTTATGCCGTAGAAGCTGACATCAGGCTATTGGCGTTTTATCTGCATCTTCCCGAACAAGACCCGGAAGGGGTTCGCTTTATTTGGGATGAACTCGCAAGGACTCGACCCGAGGACTTCCCTCGTAGAGTGGCGTCTTTTATAAGACTCTAGTTTCTCAGTGAAACTAAAAAAAAGAGTTTGAGCTCTTTTGGCTTACTTTTAGCCACGCGGGGCGGCTATCCGCATGTGTCCAAAAGTGACGTCCATTTTTTGGTAATGGGTATACTCGAGAGAAAAGTTTTGAATTCGACCTCTCCGGGGTCATAGACTCCTTTTTTGTTTAGGATACCCTTTCTACATTCAATTATTTATTGAGCCTGGTGTGGAATCACTATCATTCATTACACATTCATTGTTGGTTTGGCTGCTGGTCTAGCGATCCTTCCTAGCCGCCGCCTAGAGTGCAGCCTGCCTGCTGAAGACCGTAACGTAAGTAACTCAGTGCTCCATACGGGGGAAATGAAAGCAGAATTCGTTCGGATCCTCACACATGTTCAATCTTTTTTTAGCGGTTTCTCCAGAGATCTTTATCATTAATGCAACTTCCATTTTGCTCATTCATGGAGTTGTATTTAGTACCTCTAAGAAATATGATTATCCGCCGTTAGTCAGTAATGTGGGTTGGCTTGGATTACTTAGTGTTGCGCGCCTAGGAGGGCAGCGCGCTTTGGGATGCGGAGGAGCGCCCAGCCCCCTAACCTAATGCGGCACCGGGTTCGGACCG